>JAHWLF010000113.1:0-21493 GCA_024679295.1 Phytophthora parvispora
CGCGGACTGCCGCACTCGGACTCGACGCTGTCCACGACCTCGGAGCTGTCGGACGTGTCGTCGCTGGGCCACACGGACGGCAGCGTGTCGGCGTCGCCGATGCCCTCGATGCCCGAGGACACGCACATGCAGCCGGAGACCATGGACACGCACGACGAAGAGGACGAGGAGATGGAGGAGGAGGCCATGGAGGACGAGATGGATTTGCTGGAGAAGGAAGCCAAGTATTTGGACGCCCAGAGGGACTTCTTGCAGTCCAGAGCCAAGTCGAGCCGCCCGCAGCGGAAGAGCATTAAGCAGCGTCGCCCGCGCGACACGGAGCAGCCCAAGCTGCTGGCCAAGAGCCAGGAGGACAACCAGCTTCTGAACGACCTCGTGAACCAGCAGAAGGTCTACCAGGACAACTTCAAGGCCATGCTCGCGTTCGCCCCGGTGAACGACGTGGTATGTTTGGCTGTTTGGTTGTTTTTATTTTGTTGCTGGAGCTCTGATTTGATGTTGATTGCTTTGTTTGAACAGCGAATGGCCTTGATGACGCCGATGGAATCGTACATCCGCCTGGGCAAGGACTTCAACGAGAGGAGAAAAACCATTCTGTCTTTGCGTGAGGAGAAGCTCGACATGACGTACAAGTTTATCGAACAAAAGGCTGCTGGGTTGGACATTAACCAGCCGTACCAATACTCGGACATGTTCGAGAAGTTCGGCAAGCACTACTGCGTCAACTTTGCTATCTCCAAGTACGACGGGGTGAGCGTCTTCCAGGTTGGACGCGCTATTTACGAGCAGATCGCAGGCAAGGACGAGGCGTTGAACAACGCGATGGGAAACACAACTATCCGCGAGGTACGTCATTCTTTTTGTGTATTGTTACGCTCCATGCATTTGCTAACTGTTGTCTGTTGTGCAGTCGTTTGATACGATCAAATGTAATTTCATGCACCAGCGCATCGTCTCAAGTATGCACTGGGAGGGCGAGGACGCCGATAAGATGCCAGACATGGAGTCGAATGCGATTTTCTACTGTCGCTTTGGTGACAACTCCGCAGTGCTAGCAACAGATTACATCGACCAGGACGATCTCCACCCGTACGACACATCAAACCGTATTCGAAAGGATGTTTCTAGCGGCGTGGTGCTGTCAGGCCACACAGATGCCAACGGCAAGAAGTTCGTGGTGATGAAGCGCTATCTGATGGCCAAGTACCACATGTACCCGCACAAGGTATCCCAGGAGCAGCAGGATCGCTTCTTCGCCAGTATGCCGAAGTGCCACGACACAATGAAGACGCTCATCGTCGACCGCTTACAGCGCAACGAGACGGGCTGTCCGTGCGCAGGCGACGAATGAGCGGCTCGGTCGCTATGACGATCTGGAGACACGCGTTATCAGGTTCCTGTTGCAGGTCGGCGAAGACGACGTCTCGCCAGCTTGCTTCGGGCTTTCATTTTTTTCTACTCAAGTGGTTCGTTTCCCCCGTGTCCGGAGTGGTTTCTCCGGTCGGTCTCGTCGACGTGAGGTGGAGTGGGGTGTTTGCCCCCGAAGGACGCGCAGGACAGTCGAGGGACGTGCATTTCTCATGGAGCGAGTGACTACCGATTATTATGTGGCAGCAGCTGTGAAAGCGCTCCGTGCTCACCATGGCGAAGTGGTTGTTTGTGCGATTCTCTCGCGTAGTTAGAGCGCTCGCAGCGCTGCGAGCGCTTGTGTGCTAGCGTGACAGCAAGATGAATCAAAGACGTCCATGCACTCAAACTCCTCCTCTTTTTGCTGTTCGTCTAACGCAACATTCACGTTGAAACCTTACCGCGCACAGAATAAATCCTACCAGCTTGCGTGGATTAGGGTAAGGAGCTAATAGATATCAGTAGTCCTCGTTGAAGGGGCCTGTATGTCTATTATTAACGTACTGATATAGTACACCGTGAACGATTACCGGGTAAGACGTTGATGGAATTTTTCTCCCACACAAATTCATTCTTGCTCTGGACATCATGGGCGTCGAGCTCCCCGCCGACTTGACGCGCGACTACGACATGCTGGAGCTGCTGGAGGAGGAGGACGACGGCTCCTCGGTCGTCCCAACGACCCACGCGGCCCCCGCGCTTACCGACAGCCCCAAGAGCGACGGCACCAGCGCCTCCCCGTCCTCCTCCTCTTCTTCCCCAGCTAACTCGCTTAACCTGGAAGAGTTTTTACTAGAAGACGAATTATTTCTGCGGGGTATGGAGGACAGTGCTGACGCAATCGATGTGGACCCGTTGCCGGGCTTGGACATGATGTTGCCCTTACCGGAAAGTCCCTTCGGCAGCCCGTGGCCCAGTGCTGGGGAAGTGTCGCCGTTGTTCCCACTAGAGCCCAACACAGAGGAGGAGGAGGAGGCGATGGCTCCTCTGAAACTATCTCACTGCGATTCGTCATCGTCGGGTCATACCGAAGAAGAAGAAGAAGACAACGACGAAGAGGTTGGGGTGATGAGAGAAGAAGACGAGGTGGAGCTGCTACAGAGGGAGAAGAAATACCTGACAGCTCAAAAGGAGTTCCTCGAGTTTAAAGACAAGAGTCGACCGCAACGGAGAAGCGTCAAGGCGAGACGAGGACGGGGCGCTGCTGAACGGATGAAGGTGCTGCTGAAGTGTCAGGAGGACAACCAGCTTTTGAACCGCTACGTGATGCAACAGAAAATGTTTGCTGACAATTTCAAGGCCATGCTGGTGTTTGCGCCGGTGAACGACATGGTACGTATTGATATTCACATTTACTTTTTTTGATTCTTCGGTGACGTTGCCTGTGATGAATGGCAGAGGTTGTCGTTGATGACGCCGTTGGAGTCGTACATTCGTCTCGGGAAGGACTGGGATGACCGAAGGAGAACCATTCTTGCGCTGCGTAAAGAAAAGCTGGACATGACGTACAAGTTCATTGAACAGAAGGCGGTTGGATTGGACTGCAATAAGCCTCACGAGTTCTCGGACATGTTCGACAAGTTTGGCAAGCACTACTGCGTGAATTTTACTATTTCCAGATACGATGGGGTCAGCGTTTACCAGATTGCGCGTGGAATCTACAACCAGCTTACTGAAAAGGACGAAACGCTGAACGAAGCAATTGGAATTACTGCGGAACGGGAGGTACGACGCTTCGTTAGTAAAGAATAGCTTTTAGGTGGCCGCTAAACTCTGTCGTTCTGCGTCTGCTTAGTCAACTGGCACGCTTCAGTGCAACTTCATGCACCAGCGAATAATCTCGAGACCGACGCAGAGGGGAAGAAATTCAGTCAAAATGCCAGATATGGAATCAAATGGTGTCTTCTATTGTCGGTTTGGAGAAAAGTCGGCTGTGCTGGCTACGGACTACGTTGATCACGACGAGCTCCACCCGTATGACGAGTTGAATCGTATTCGCAAAGACGTGTCAAGTGGCGTGGTGATCAGTGAACATGAAGATGCTGACGGAAAGAAATACATTGTCGTGAAACGATTCACGATGGCCAAGCTGCACATGTACCCTCACAGGGTCTCTCAAACGCAACAGGATCGCTTTTTCCTGAATATGTTTCATTCACACGACAACATGAAGAGACTCGTCGTAGATCGCGTACTTCAACACAAAGATTCAGGCTGCTCGTGCACGGGTAACAAGACTGGCTGCTGCTGCGCAAGCGACGAATCCAGCATACCATGTGGGGGTCATGCCCACCATCAAGAGTCCGTATAAAACGCATTTGTTCTAAAGTATAAATATTTTGTCACCATTTGCAAAAGCAGTAACGCCTGCCAGCGATAAATCCAAGAAGCTGCCTGTCAAGCCATGCCACAGAGAACTGGCATGGACCCATGAAAAGAAGAATTGAAACGGAAAATAGCTATATCTGTTCATTCGTTTCTGATCAACACTAGTGCTGCATGTTTTGAAGAGACCCGAACGACATCGTCCACCAAACCTAGAAAATTGATTCGAGCTTGTTGGCAAACGTCCTTGCGCGATCTTCAAAGTGTAGACCAAGACAACTATCAACCGATTCACGACGATTCGAGAATTCGCCTCAATGTGGGCTCCGCACTTGCTCTCTCGGAAGTAAGCTAAAACCTTTTGGCGGTTCTGGTCAAGACATTGGTGGCATTGGCTTCAAAAGAGAACAACAGGTTATTGTTATGCGATGCGCCGTTAGCGTGACCATTAACAGTTCAAGCTCCAAGGGATCTGTGCGCAAGTTAACGTCAATTGGAGACGGCGTAGCAAGCTGGGTTAAGATGATGGCACAAACCGTTTGCAAGCTCTGCCATCCGTACATTTAATGTATGTTCCAGTATGAATGCAGCAACTTCACTCTTACAACAACCGCGGTGCAATTGTAGCGCGCATACTCTGCATCATTACATCGGGCCACTTCGTAACACGGTCGTACAAGTCGAGCAGGTCGTTCTCTGAAATCCAGAATTCGGGACGGTGGACCTTGATAAAAGTGGCGCGGCGGACCACCACATCAACGGTGTCGTCATACTTGCTGTCCTGGTCGTTATGCCGAGAAGAATGCACGATTTCTCTTGAACGATTGTCGGAGTTTGCGTTGCGTTCTTCGGTGAGTACGACAGCGGCGGTGACATCACGTCGTACGCGGTTGAGGGCGTCGTATGGATGCAAATCGTCTTCATCTACGCTGTCGGCCACAACTATCGCGCACGGGGAGTCTGAAAATTCATTTTGATGACCGAAGAGCTGCGCAAATGAGACAGTGTTAGCTTCCGTGGTCGCACCGCTCTCGTAGCTTGACACGAGACGGTGGTTGGAACTGTAGGTGTCATCGTCGAGAGTATCGTAGTCCTCTCGGATCGTGATATCGCCCAGTGTCTCCGACACACTGATCTCCATGTTGAACATGAAGAATGTGAGGGCATCGTACACTTGCTTCAGCGACTGCACTCCACGGAAGTGGATCACGTCGAAGCGCTGGCACATGAAATTCCCATCGGAGTCTTCGAATCGATCCTCTGAAAAATGATTCTTCGCCATATCCAAGCACCGGCACCGTTGCATCACGTAGCTGTAACATTGCGTGAACTTGGGGTTCTTCATGACCATGAGAGTTTGTCGGCGCTCGCGCCGATTCTTGGTCAGATAAATGTGCGTGGACATTGGATTTCCGTGTTGGCCCTTGAGATGGCTGGAGATCATCGAGTGCGCAGAGGCTATGGCAAGGTGTTGGGTGGTCACTGCCATCCTCAGGGCTTGGTTCTTGATAGTTGCTCGCGCAAGCTTGACGCTGTTGTCGCTGTTAGCCTCTTCGAGAGCCTTTAGCTTCCTGCGCAGTGACCGTATCTTGTCCTCGAGCGTGTTCGCTTCTTCTTTACGAACGAGGTAGGTGTGTTTTCGCTTCTTGGCACGTGGAGTCCCCGACTTTTTGTCCTCGGCGCTTGAATGCGCTGGCAACTCTGCCATCAGGTCTGCGTACCGGTGTTAAACGCCACTCCTTCAGCACAAATGGGGGAATGAAGAATGGAGCGAAGAGCTTTTCGCCGTTGAGCTGGCATCAACACATTTAAAACTTAGCCGATTACTCTAAGCGATCTTCCCTAAAACCACCAACGAGCCCGATGGTTTTAACACGACGTGTAAGGGCACACGGATAACTCCTATGCAAGCTAAGTAAAGCATTTACATCTTCATAACCCGGGAGATAAAACTTCTCGGTAGATTCATCACTGCAACATCACTTCTATTTTTCTAATACATTTTCTTCTTCTTCATCCAGAACTCCAATCTATCGTGTGGGAAGCTCACAAGTACAGTCGTTTTACGCTAGCCACCAACTGGCGCCAACTGGCACTTCGCATATTTGAGGTATGCTTCGGCTAAGCAGGGCCAGGACGAAGTCCGATGTTGCCGAAATCAAGGATGGGACTGGCCATGTTGACGCCGTCGTGCAGCCGTCAGCCTCGAGTGTGTCAGGATGGAGAGCTCGCCTCGTCCTAAGAAGAGCACGGGCATACAACAGGTCCAAGCACTACGACAGCAACTCGCAGCGCTTCAGCAAGCACAAACTGAAGTCACCGCGACGTAGATCCGGGATCTGCTCCAGAGGAAGCAGCTCGCCATCGCTTCCACGCACGCCATGATCTTCAACCACCTCTCGACTCAACCGGAGAACGCAATTAAGACACATATCCACCTGCCTTGGAAGTGGGGCGCTCGGAGAGAAACCCTCGTGCTTCTGAAGAGCGACAAGTTCGCGAAGTCCCACAGCTACTTGACGACACGCAGCCACAACCTCGCTTTCTCGAGAGACCACTTCGCCGTCGACCAGTTTGAAGACGCGGACGGGAATCTTGTGTGCAACCGTTTCGACGTCACTTGGATCCGCGGGGCGAAGTCGCTCAAGTAAGTGTACGACGCGCTGGTGTTGTCATGTCAACGTGGAGATCAGCATCTCGGAGAATCAGGGCGACATCACAGTCCGGGAAGACGACGATGTTCTAGACGACGACGCGTACATCTTGAAGCACCGGTTGGTGTTAAACCACGATAACGTGGCGTCGGAGACGAACTCGGTCTCATTTGCCCATTGTTTTGAGGGCGAGAATGAGTTTGTATGTTCACTTGCGCTACTGTGGCGTTGATGGAGATGACTTACCCCCCCCCCCCCCCTCCTTGTAGCGTCGGCCAGGCCAAGCACCCCCGTGAATAGAGGAACGCGCGAGCTTAAGTCGGACTACTCACTTCAAATCTCGAGCTTAGTTCACTGCTGCCTCGAATACTAGTAAGGTTGTATAATAGAAGAGGCCACTTATAGGTAAAAAAAAACTCAACCTTCGCAGCGATATTGCACTCGATTGCAGAACCGTACGACATCATAGCGACGTATAGCAACTTTAGCAACTAATGGATCCTAGTATACCCGTCTCGGTATGAAGAGCCGGCAGTAGTTTCCTTTATTTTTCGAATGCTGTGAATGGCTAACCCCACGCTCTTAGTGACGAAATACCTCCGAGGCTATCAACTGAAGATGGTCTGTTGGCAGCATCTGAAGGTGCAGATTGCATGTGCTACTTGGGAAAATGAGCTACTTGCTTTTGTGAAGCCATTTGAATTGGAATGTGAAGTCGGTGCCTTGGAATATAGAAATAGTTTAATGAGGAGAGCTCCAATGACATGTCAGGATAGTGGCCTTACCGTAATGCTGAAGCTCATACTGCAACAGTAAAATACTCTGGATAAAGAGCTGGGCTTGTACCATTGGGAACTGTGTCTCCAGTACGAATGCAAGCTGGTACAGAGGAGAGAACGCAAACTTGCGTCGAAGGAAAGTGTGCAGCAATAATAATGACACGATTTCGAGAGCAGCAAACACAAGGATGATTACCACTGTGGCTATACCAAACTGCCCGGCTCCCCCAGGGTAGTACACGACATTCGGTAGTTGCTCAAGAACAGATTTGTAGACAACGTATATGAGCGGAACAATGCACTCGACGTACTCGACTAGTATCAAGTATTCGCAGTGAAACAATAGCTGAAGACCCTGAAGAACCAGCCTCTTTGAAATTTCACCTGATTCTGCAGTATTCGTAACAATAGCGTCCGAGTTCGGGCACACTGCATTCTTTCCTTCGGCAGAGGGATCGGCAAGCTGTATTGTAGCACCGCGGGGTGCTGGTACGATCGTTGTCTTCAGTCGTGTATGTGGCCACTGAAGACTTCGGGATATTTGCTTCGATCGCATAGGTGCTGAAGCAGCAGAATCATTATTAATTGCCATTAGAACTCGAAAACTTGCACGATTTTCTTCGGCGATAGAATGAGGATAACAGGCATTTACCCGAATACCCTCCATTGACGCAATGTGGAAGGCGTTTGGATTTCGGGTCACCGTAAGAATAAAAGCTGGTAAGTTTTGAGTCTTAGTATTTCCCGTTGGATATCCATACGTTTGTGCCTTTCTCGTAAATTCTTGAAGTAACTTGAACACTATGCTTCCGTTTGAGCGAACCTCGCGAAATTCTAGCACCAATTGTCCCATGTCTGCCATAATGAGCAGCACTGAAACGTAAATTGCTCCTGCGCGGGACATGCATACCGAGATGAAAAGAGTGCTAAAGTAGTCTACTGTCATGGCAACAGTGCAAGGGATAAAGTCTTCCATCTCACGAAGTGAGCTCACCATGAAACGTTTAGCAGCAAGTCTCCAAACCGGCAACACAAAAATGATTAAACCTCGACAAGGGTCGGGAGCCAATCCATAGAGGACTTTGTAGAGTGGAAATATGTTGACTAACGTCATGAAAGCTTGAAAGTAGTGAAACAGCCGCATTAGATTTGGACGACAAGCCGCTCTCAACAAATATATTCGGCCAAAAACAATCAGCAGCATAATGGGGATGTAAAGTGCTGCTAGAAAGCCACCGACATACCACGACAATGGGATTGGAAACCCAATCATATGGGCTCCCAATAAAAAGGTTGCCAGATAGACACCAACCACGCCTAAAGTCACAGTCAATTCCTTGGGAAAAGTGGCATCAAGCTCTGGGACCAGCATCGCTAGCTGACAACTACCAGCAAAGCACATGGCAAAGTTTGCCAAGCCCAAACGAATCCAGTACATCCAATTAGCAGTCCACGACTCGAAAGGAGACTGCAGGGGCAAGCTCTCAAGAAGTATTGCTGTTAAAAGCGCGGGAAGAGGGGTGAGGATGCAAACAAGCATTACTCGGGTTGGCGACACCGTCTTGCAATAGTGGGCGAAGCTCTCGAGACGCTCCACCGAGTATGATCCCTGCCGGCCCACTTGAATCTCGTTCCATCTCTGTTCGAGGCGCGTCCACCACCGCACTACTGGGCGGACTGATTTTGAGTTTGTGTCTGGCGATATCAACGCACCCATCTACTGAAGTTGCCGCCGCTGCCTATCTCCGTTTGCGAAATGCCTGTCTTTCCAGAACGAAGTAAAACTAAAGTGCTCCTGAGTTACTTGCCATTTATTTCAAAGTGAAGTGTCACTCTAAAATTAGTCAAGTGCAGCAACAAGAGTGCTTCAGAAAAATTCGTAGCTCGCTAGATTATCGTTTGTCATCTATACAATGTTTTCAGCCCCGTAACCTCAGTAACATCTCGACGGATGAATTCGAGGGGTCTGCTGTGCACGCCGTGCACGCTGCTCCACGGAAATACAACCCACCATAGATTTCCGCCGACTTTGCGTCTTGATTGTCCGGTGCCGAGTTTGGAAGAATAGATAGCTGGTCATATCATTCATTCATTTGTGCTGATACGAGAAGACGTTTACGAAGCATCGCGCTGCTCGGACGCTGGGGGGAGCGAAGAGGAGTTGAGGTGGTGATGAGACGTGCATCCTTCATGAAGTTAAGTTTTTAGTGAGGTACATTACAGTCATTTAGGTAAACTAACGACTACTAAACCAGTATCCTTTATGATCTACCGACCAAGTTTCGACGCACCAGAGAATACCTAGTACTTTGGTTCACATGAACGAGCGAATTTCACAGTGGCCTCAGATGATGACGCAGACCATCCGGAAGATGATCAGTACGCAGTCGAAATAAGCAGGATGGATGCAAAGTAATGTTTGTAGTAAAATGTGGTGTTGAGAGATCCGATGAATTTGATAACTACCGGCTGTCCACAAACTCGCGCAGCGTCTTCAGCATCACCTTGATCCAGCTCTCTGTCCCATCGCTGATAGCACTCAGAGCATGCGAAGGAACCTCAATTTCCGGATAGTACACCTTCATGAAGGTTGCACATTGGATAACCACCGTCATTTCATCCTCTTCATCGTCACTCGTCTTCTCCCGATGCACCTCACTCATAAGCAGCGTTGCGCTCACGTCCAAACGAACTCGCGACTTCGGGTCGTATGGGTGAAGCTCGTCTACATCCACGTTGTCCGTCACCATAACCGCACATGGCTGCCCCCCTAGGAGCTCGTGGTGCTCATAATATTTGTTGTACAGCACCTTACTCGACTCGGTCACAACCCCACAGGGACGACTGGAGACCAAACGGAAGCTCCCAATCGACTCATCGTCGCCGACAGTGTCATAATCCTCTCTAACCGTGACGTGGCCGAAAGCCTCGGTTGTACTGATCTCCACGTTCGTCAGAAAGAATTTGGCCGCGTTGTACACCTCCCTCAGAGATTTGACTCCCACTAAATGGTTCACTTCAAACCGCTCGCAGCAGAAGTTCCCCTGCGGATCGTCGTAGCGGTGCTCGGAGCTGTGTCTCCTCGACAGATCGAGGTGCTGTGACCGGGCAATTACGTACTGGGCTGCACGATGTAGCTTCTCATCCCTCAGGTCCACCAATATTTGTCTCCGCTTCTCCCAGCACTTGGGCAGGTGGATGTACGTGTACAGCGGGTTGCTCGGTTGGCCCTCCTAGAAAATATAATAATAATAAATTAACCGGTTATACTATACCATTTTTTTCTTCGTGTACTTACCTGGAAGTTCATGAGTTCCGACTGCGCGCCAGCAACCACCAATTTATGGTCCTGAAGCAGCTCTTGCAGCACGATTTGAGTCCGGAGGGACTGCCCCAGCAGCCGCAATTGGTCGCCTGGGGTGATGGCCGCCAGCTCCGCCCGAGCCTTGAGCTGGTGGATTTCCTCCTGCAGCGCCTGGACCTCCTTCCTCAGCGCCTCCGCCTCCTCGCGCCGCACTTGGTTCGTCGGCTTGCGCTTCTTCGCGGGCATCTCGACAGATGGGGAAGTTTCTGAATGGATTATAGTCAACACTTAGTAATCCGAGGTTGGCATTGCAATTTAAAGACCGAGGGAAAAAATTAGTTGCCGAGGGAGGATAAAGCATTGATGCGTAGGCTTGCCGTCCCCGCTCGTTGATGATAATGCTCGGATTGACAGACTATTATACCTCGGATGTCTTCTCACTACGGCGTGGAGAGCAAGTTGGGCAAATAAAGGCCCTTTATTTGCCACAGGGTGCAGGCTAGTACTACTATCGTGTTCTCTTGATTAGTTCCACCACTTTGAATCAACACACAACAGAATAATGCCCCAGACACCATAAATTATCGGTTATCCACCCGCACATATTCCTGGTAATTACGCGTTGACGGCGCCTCGAATGGACTGCACCTCGACCTCTCCCCAGCTGGCTATCCCTTCCTTCAGAGAGCGCATCGCACTTCTAGAAATCTCAAAGTCAGGTTTGTGCATTTTCATGAAGGCGGCTCGCTGCATCACCACCACGAGCTCATCCTCGCTTTCGTCGTCAGCCTCTGAGCGATCCTCATTAGTGTCTCCGTCGCCACTCCCACTTCTGAGGTCACCACCCTGCTCACTCTCCGTCGACATCGACCGCTTCTGCTTCTTGCGTCTCATTTCGGTCAGCACCGTCGTCGCACTAATATCTCGTCGCACCCTCTCGCTAGGGTTGTACGGGTACAGGTCGTCCACGTCGACGCTGTCCGTGACCACCACAGCGCAGGGCCTGCCGCCCATCTGCTCCGACTCGTCGAAGCACTCGGTCAGCACCACCTTGTTCACCTCCGACGTGACTCCGTGGCTGTCGGTCGATAGCAACCGGTAGTTCCAGATCGACGTGCCGTCGTCCACCGTGTCGTAGTCTTCGCGGACGGTAGTGTGTCCGAGCGCCTCGGAGATGGTGATCTCCATGTTGAGCATGAAGTACTTGATGGCGTCGAACACCTGCCTGATGGACTGCACGCCCGTGAAGTGGAAGAACTCGAACCGCTCGCAGCAGAAGTTGCCCTGCGCGTCTTCGTAGCGGTGGTCCATGAGCTGGGGCTTCATCAGGTCCAGGTGCTGGCTCCGAGCCACCACGTACTGGCAGCCGCGCGTGATCATGTCGCTCTTGAGTCCCAACAGCACTTGGCGCCGCTCCCACCACTCCCGAGGCAGGTGGATGTGTCTACACAGCGGACTGCCGGTCTGTCTCTCCTAGAAGCATAATAAAGAATAAAAAAAAACTAACCGGAAATATAAATTCTCATAAAATAAATTACCTGCATCCCGGCCAGCATGGACCGAGCACCGGCCACTGCCAGTTGCTGGCCGTGTATGATATCTCGGAGGGAATTGTTGGCGCCCACGACGTCCAGAATCTGGGCGCGAGCGCTGCGTGGACGCGCCTGGAGCCGCGTTAGCTGCTTCTGGAGCGTCTGCAGCTGCGTCTTGAGCTTCTTCACCTCGTCCTGCCGCACCAGGTACGAAGGTCTGCGGCGCTTGGGGCCGCCACCACGTCGGCGCTCCTGCCTCTCTGTCATGTCGAAAAGTGGGATTTTTACCGATGACCCACCCAGAGTGGGATATTGAAATATCGGACTTCAATTGTCAAGTTTGAAGTTGTATTGCCAAAATAAAAGCTAATGCCTTGTGCGGAGTAATGGAGTGCAGGGCTAACAGGCACTTTTTGGTAGAAGATGGATAATTATCTGATGGAACGAATCTTGCTGTCGCAAGTACGATAGTACTGGACCAGGCACTGTAAGAAGTTGTAGATACGCTTCGAGAGCAATTGTTTACCTACGACAGATCGAGGACTCAACGTTCGTTTTCTCGTATGGATCCTGTAGATCTTCTACTTATCTTTCTACGCAGAGACTATTGCACTCTGCAGCGACCATCGAGCCTAGCTCATCAAAGTTTGCGGAGCAATCTGCGGCGACCTATTCTCCCGAAGAACATAGCAGTCGCGGAATGCTGCGGACAATCCCGAACGACTTCGCTAGGTGCTGCGAGAGTGGCTGTACACGCCAGGGATCCTGTAGGACTCGCTACCACTAGTCGGCAAATCCCAGCACGGTCGTTCTAAGCTCACTTCACTAAAGCAAAAATATTAACTTCGGAGAAATAGCAAAATTAGCTATGTTGCCCCATGAACCATTACATGTATCCGTACAACATTATCATCGATGTATTCGTGTACGAATACTAAAGCGCATGTGGTGTCCAGCGAAAATGAACGCATCGATTTAATTATGGCGACTGAGGCTCTCTACCATAGTGCGGTGCATAGTTTCACCCCATCGATCCATGTTGTCTCGCATCTCTTCCCAACTGCCGGTCGACACCGAGAAAGAAGGCCGGTGCAACTGTGAGAATACCCACCGAGTAAGCACGACAACGTTCTCTTCTCGTTCGGTCTCCAGCTGATCTCCGAACGTGCCACCAATAGCAGCAACTTTGCGTGTGTACGAAGTCAGCTCTAGAATGGCGTTAATATCGCGCCGAACGCGCTCTTGAGGCCTGTATGGATGCCTCTCGTCTTCGTCCACAAAGTCTGCAACAATGAGCCCTCTCCCTCTCGCATGGCCAGGTTCGTTGTCAGGCTCGTAGAAGTGCGAAAAGAGCACGGTGTTGGACTCCATGAGCATACCATTAATAGTTGTGGAAACCAGTCGGTTCTGGGTTACGCCCTTATCGCCGCTGTCGTCGTCCTCACGGATCGTAATATGCCCCAGTTTCTCTGAAATGCTGATCTCAATGTTGCAAAAATACTGAACCAGCATATCGAACACCTGCCGAACGCTCCCCACACCGTGAAACTGGATCCTAGTAAATCGCGTCGAGCAAAAGCCTCCATTCGGGAGTTCGTACCGACGATCTTCACACATAGGTTTGCACGGATCCACATTAGGTCGTCGCTGCCGCAAAAAAAAATCTGCATCATACAACTTCATCGGTTTCAACGCCAGCAAGGTATCTCGCCTTGATAGTTCATCACTTCCTAAATGAATAAACCGCTGCAGTGGACTCCCCGCTTCAATAGTCTACACCGTCGTACACAAAGAAAATCAGTATCCGAAATGAAATGAGTGACAAGCTGGAAAACTTACGCAGAGTGCATACTCCGACATCATTCCCTGGATGTAGGCAAACTCAAGTTGTTGCCTTTGCACGGCATCCCGCAGCACTTTGCTGGCAATGACCCTGTCTTTGTCATTTTGGCCCGGTGTGCCAAAAGACGCCAGCGCCTGGTTCTTGAGCTGCTCCATCCGAGCGTGAAGTCCCTCCAGCTCCTTCTGCAGCCGTTCCTTCTCCTCCTTCCGCAATGTGTGGGTGGCTTTGCGATACTTCCTCTTGTTCGTTCTTTTTTCTCTCTCGTGGGGCTCGGACTCTGCTGTGCCGCTGTCATTCTCGGACTCGACGGGGTTGTCACGCTTCCGGCTTCGAATGATTGCTCCATTTTGGGTGGATGAGCGCGTGGGTTTTGGGGTTTTCAAAGGTGTTCTTAGTGCCAGAAGTGTATGAGCGGAGCCGTCCTCGAGAGAGCTTGGCGGGGGCGAAGCGGACGTCGGAGACGCAGCGCGAGCTACGCGCGGGCCTAGCAGCAGCGACCTGTAGTAGCTGTTGTCCCGGATCTCCTCGCGGGAGGCGTCGAACACCATTTGGGACACTTGGGCACAACGACACGAATAGCGAAATGAAACAGAACCCAGTTCTCTAATATGGGTTTTATTCGGTTTGAATACAAACTCTGTGTTTTTAAGACACAGAGTTGTTAAAGGTTTTCAACTCCATTCGAAGCAATATTTATTTTTCGTCTGCCGATGTCTGCGGATCAACCACTGTGGTGGTTAGGTTACCTAGCCGTCGATTCGCCAGGTGGGTGGTCCGTGGTTGGGTGGGTCCAAGCTCTCCATGATCGTGTTGTGCATGTTTTGGCTCCAGCGATCCATGTTTTCACGCAGCTCGTACCACCCATCCTTCCGGACGGAGAAGTTCGGGTGGCGTAGTCGCGAGTGAGACCACCGTGTCAGAACCACCACCTTTTCCTCCGCCCCAGTCTGATTAGAACGCCGAGTGTATGAACGTACTTCCATCACTGTGTTGACGTCCTTGCGGATCCGTTCGGCCGGTCTGTACGGATGCCTCTCATCCTCATCCACAAATTCGGCAACGATAAGTCCGCAATCATCTTGCTGGCCCGGTCCTGACGCCCCGAAATATTCGGAGAACACGACGGTGTTGGATTCCATGTGAAGCCCCCTGCCGGTCAACGATACTAAACGGTTCTGTGTGATACCTTCTTCACTGTTGTCGTCATCTTCTCGAACTGTGAGGTGGCCCATTTTCTCAGAAACGCTGATCTCGATGTTGCACAAGTAGTAGACCACCAGGTCAAACACTTGCTTCACGCTCTGAGCGATCTCGAACTGCGAAGTGGCGAAGCGAACAGCCCAATAATCTCCTTCGTCGCTCTCAAAACGGTAGTCTTCAGACATTGACTTCAACGGATTCAAGTGGGAGAGTCGGCGGTCGAAAAACTCGCGAGCGTCCTGTAATTTCAAAGCCTTCATTGAGCGCAGCGCACGTTTCCTCGACAGTTCGTCTTTGCCCAAAGTGATCGTCCTCTGGATAGGACTTCCAGCTTGAATATTCTGCGGTGTAATACATCAAACAGAAAGTGAGAATCTGCTCATTCAGTGCAGATAATTCCGAACGCTCTAAACCTACGCATGCTGCGTAGCCCGTCATCGCTGCCTGAATCTCCACAAACGCCTCCTGGTGTTTCCTCACCGCGTTGTGCAGCATATTAGAGTATAGCCGTCTGTCCTCCTCGTTCTCGTTATTCCGATCAGGAGCGAACGCGCGTTGCTGCAGCTGCGCCATCTGAGCCTGGAGCTGAGCCAACTCCCCGCGGAGATAGTCAATCTCCTCCTATGCATCCGTCAAACAGCATCAAAATGAGTATCCAGTGATCCGCCTCAACGAAAGAAACCAGCCCAGTCGATTGATTCACCTTCCGGATCGTGTGCGTCGCCTTGCGGTACCCGCGCTTCTTCTTCCGTCTAACCACCGGCACGACCTTCTCCTCCGCCGCGTCCGCGTGGTCACTACAGTTGCTCTCTTGCTCGTCTTGTGTTGCCCTCTTCCTGGTGCGACGGACCACCGCGGCCGACTCCACCGCCTCAGGGGAGCTGCTCCCCCATTGGGCATCTGGCATTGCATCGGTCTCCCTTCCCGCGTACCGACGCCGCTTGGCAGCCGACAGATCGGCGAGCGACAGGCGGTAGTCGGTGTGGGGCCTCACCGCCATTGAGGCAGTAACTGGGTCGAAAGCATTGGCGGCTTGCAACAGCGGCAGGAACCCCCCACCTCCTCCTGCTGCTGCACCTCTAGACGGCTGCCAATCGGGCTGCAGAGTGTTGGGGCGCAGTGGGGAGGTGGATGTCGACGACGACGACTGTTCCGCGTCAGTGCGCGGCGAGTTGGTGGTGGAGGGGGTCTCCATGGGCACAGGGGCACAACTGCGCTTGGTCGGTGCAAGCAGAGCAAGTTGACGACTGAGGGCTGACGCGTGATTACGGGTTTTGCCCCAACGGAACCTGCTTATTGTGATTTTACAGGACCTGTATATAAGTGTTTATGTAATTCATATATTATATTATGGTGAGTGATTTCATACAGATTGGATTAAGTATACTTATACAGAAGGACGTAGACGAATTTAATTTTATACGATAATGAAGGTTTTGAGACGGGAAGTTAAACAGCATGTTTTGATGGATGAACACGAAGGACCGCGTCATCGAAAAATGATCCGATCGTGTTCTATGGGTTGCGAATCGCTTGTATGTCATGGACTGCATACAAGCTTGCTCGAGTTCTCGTATCAGTGTGCAAGACTTCCAAGCTCTCGCGCGAACCACACCCAGTCGTCACCTTGCTCCGTGCAAAGCAGTTGCAGCGCGTCGGACGTTTGCGCGCATGGTTTTGCATTTGATTACTCGCCAACCAGGGCCTCGACGTTCAAGTCCTCCGCCAGGCTGCGCTGCATCGTCTTGCCGAAGAGATCCACCCGGTCGCGTAGATCATGCCAGTCCTTGACCTCCACTGGGAATTGTGGGCGGTGCAGCTTGTTTTGCACCCACTTTGTGAGCACTGTCATGCGATCCCCAGGTCTCGACGAGCTCCTGCACTCACGGATCTCCATCACTGCGACAACATCTTTCCGAATGCAGTTGCCCGGCTGATAAGGGTACTTTTCGTCCGAGTCTGCGTAGTCCATCACAATCATGCCGTAGTCACCGTCTCCGTGGGCGTCGGTGTAGCTCTTGCTGTTGCTTTCGTCGCGCTCAAGAAACTGGGCGAATGTAATCGTGTTCGACTCCACCTTCAGGTCTTTGATCGTCGTTGACATCAGACGACTTTGCGTGATGCTTTTCCCCCCATTGTCATCGTCCAAGCGAACGGTAATGTGGCCGATTTTCTCCGAGATGCTGATCTCGAGGTTGCCATAATAGAACAGCAAGAGGTCGTAGATTTGCTTCACGCTCTGGCCATCTTTGAACTGGGTAATCGTTAGTCGCTCGGAGAAAAAGTCACCATTATCCATTTCGAAGCGTCGACCTTCATCGCAGATCTTTCGTAGGTTGGTATTGGGCCGGCGCAGCCGCAAGAAGTGTTCACCCTTGGTCATTTTATTCGCTTTCAGCGCTCTCAATATCCGTCGTCGCGAATCCCGGTCTCTATTCAACACAATTTTATCGTGTAACGGAGACCCAGCTCGCGCGTTCTGTAGATTACAGCCGTTTAGATAAAACTTGATCACAACTAAAGCATTGAGGTAGGCGTTACGTACACACATGGAGAACTCCGACATGATGCAGGCAACCTCACCGAAGCGCTGCTGGTTTGCTTGGACATTATCGCGTAGTTCACGTCCAATTTGAATGCTTCTCACCGTGTCTCGATCCACTTTTCCCATCGAGGCCATCGCTTGCTGTTTCAAGCTCTCCATTTGAGCATTCAGCACCTCCATCTCCTTCAAAAGCTGCGCCTTCTCCTCCTGCAACACCACCAGCACAACACCCGCGTCAATTTGAGCAGCCACATCTATGTTGTAAGACACAAACTTCGCCAAACCTTTCGCACAACGTGCGTCGACTTCCGGTGCTTCCGCTGACGCTGGGGTTTGGCCTCGTGCGCTTGCGACGTGTCCGACTTGTTGCCGCCGGCTCCAGAGTCCTTGCCGTCGCGGAAGTTCCCCCCTCCGCACAATCCCAGCACCTCATCGAGTCCAGCCGGGCTGGTCGATGCGTGTCTCTTCCCCAGCGCACCAGGAGCTCCGGCCCGCGTCTCGGTCGCTCTCTCCGCTGCTCCGTCCGATGTCTCCGTGGTAATTTCCATCTGCAGATGCCCGTCCTGCGCGGACGGGATGCCCCAGCAACGGTCCATCGCTCTCTCCGCGCGCTCTCGCCCCAAGCACCAACTCGATCGCTGAATCGCGCCGGAAGAGCACGCGCTGATCAGGTCTCACTTGAAGGCCGCACTGCGCGCAATCGGTGCGCGCAATCCGAATTCCGCTTAAGTACGCCTATCACGACACGACTAGCAAAAGGCAACTATGGCCAATACCCTAGGCAATCAGTGAACTCGCCATTATGTGTGAGGATGGAGACTCTCGAGCAGTGTGCGGTGCAGCAGCAGTCCCCAGCTGTCCATGGAGTGGCGGAGTTCCCGCCAGCCTTCGACGGCCATGGGGAATTCGGGTCGGTGCAGGGTGTTCTGCACCCAACGAGTCATCACGACGACCATTTCCTGCTCTTTGTCGCTGCCGTTGTCTGCTCTCGGACGGTTGTAGGCGCGCACTTCAATCACGCCGTTCACATCCTTGCGGACACGCTCCTTGCTTCGGTACGGGTAGCGCTCGTCGACGTCGACAAACTCCGACACGACGATGCCGTAGCCGCGATCGGCGCACGGGATGTCGTCGCGCTCGCAGAACTCCGAGAACATGATCGTGTTCGACTCCATCCTCATGCCCATACTGGTCGTCGTGGACATTAAACAGTTCTGCGTGATGCCTGCGATGGTGCTGTCGTCGTCGTTCTCACGAACAGTCACGAGGGTCTCGAGCTTCTCCGAGACGCTGATCTCCATGTTGCTGAAGTAGAAGATCACCAAGTCGAACACCTGCTTCACGCTCTGCGCATCTTCGAACTGCATGATGGCGAAGTGGGTTGAGGTAAAACCTCCACTATCGGTTTCGAAGCGCTGGTCCTCCGTGAGGGTCTTGCACGGATCGAGATTGGAGCGGCGCATTTTCAAGAAGTGCTGGCCTCGCTCGATTTTCCGTCCTTTCATCGCCTGCAGCGTCTCGTGACGAGATTCAGAGTCCTTCTTCAGGACAATCCTCTCTTGCAGAGGCGTCCCCACTTGGACATTCTGGACAAGGCAATACCAACTCGTCAGCGAATCTTCTACTGATTCATCAGCATCAACCAACTCAGCGTCGCAGCACTGGTACGTACGCACAAGGTGTAGTCCGACATGATGCTCAGCGCTCTACAGAACGTCTTCATGTGCCCCTGAACACCTTCTCGGAGAATCTGTCCGCGCGACTTGCGCACATATCGATCTACCGGGAAGGTCGGATCAATCGCCCGCTTCTTGAGCGCCGACATCTCCTGTTGCAGAATCTCCATCTCTTTCAGTAGCCTCTCCTTCTCCTCCTACACACCCCAGCACAATCGCAGCACCATCAGTACCAACAGCACCATCCACTTTGACCACCAAGTGTCCATTGGCAATACCTTTCTGATGGTGTGGGTGCCCTTGCGGTGCTTCCTTTTGCGCTTGGGCCGCTGAGTCTCCGCCGACTCAGTGCCAGCTTCGTCTGGGCTTCGATCCTCTTGCTCTCCTTCCGGCTCCGGTTGAGCTTCTGCTGGCCGCTTGTGAGTCGTCTCAGTTGGGTGTTCGGCCTCGTTATCCTCGACGTGTCTAGGGGCTAAAATGGACGCCCACGAGCGCGTCGGCGCGCCGTTGTCGCTCAGAGGAGACGACGCCGTGGACGACGTGCTGGACGACGCCGCTCCAGCTCGGCGGAACGCGCCGCCATGTTGCTCCATTGATGGCAGGCGCTGCATCTGCGGAGGTGGCAAGCGTCTCAATGCCAATCCCAAGACCTGTCTTTGCCAATCGGGTGTTGGCCAGGTGGTTGATGGTTGAGACACAAGCGAGCGCTGCTTCCATGCAGCGTGTGGGGCGGTGGACCAATGCAGCACACGATAACTACGTTTAGTGACTGATACACAGCATACTACAACTATGAATGCGCTCGCAGGTTCTCTGCTATCGTCCTGTGCAAGGCTCGCCCCCAGAGATCCATGTTGTCGCGCAGTTCATACCATCCGTCCGTGCAAACGGGGAACTTGGGGTAGTGCATTCGGTTCTGGACCCACCGACTCAGGACGACCACCGACTTGCGAGACGGGGAGCCCCCCGCCACGCTCTTGGGACGCTGAGGAGTGAACTCGCGGATCTCCAGCACTGCGTTCACATCTCGTCGGACGCGTTGGCTCGGTACGTACGGGTGGCGCTCGTCCTCGTCGACAAAGTCGGCGACGATCAACCCATAGCTGCTGTCAGCCCGACCGTTGCGTTTGTCAGTGCTGTGGTCGAAGTACTGCGAGAACATGACAGTGTTCGACTCCATCTTGACGTCCTTGTGCGTGATGGACACCAGTCGGTTCTGCACAATACCTCTGTCATCAGCACCATCGTCCTCTCGGATTGTAATGTGGCCAATTTTCTCGGAGATACTGATTTCGATGTTGCAGAAGTAGAAGAGCAGCAGGTCGAAGACTTGCTTCACGCTCTGCGCGTCTTCGAACTGCGTCACCGTGAAGCGTGTGGAGCAGAAGTCTCCGTTCTCTGCCTCGTATCGGCGCTCCTCACCCATTGTGTTGCACGGGTCGAGGTTTGGTCGACGCATCTGCATGAAGCGCTGCGCCTTCTCCATCTTTTTCGCTCTAATCGCCGCCAGCGTGTCGTGTCGAGACTGCTCGTCATTCTTCAGGTAGATAAAGTCTTGCAGCGGACTTCCCGATTGGATTGACTACAGAAAAACAGGGGCAGGCGACACGACATTAATAAGAATCCACGCCCATGACAGAGACACCGAAGCCGGAAACACGTACACATAAAGTGTACTCCGACATGATCGAAGAGAGGTGGCTGAAGACCTGCTGGCGCTGCTTTACGCCTTCTCGCAGCGCCCTGGCAGTCTCGATCTTCTTCTTCATGACCTCCTCGCCCTCGTTAATCGGCACTCTGGTGTGGCTCCTCAGCTCCGCAATCGTCGCCTTGAGCTCGTCCACCTCTTTCAGCAGCCTTTCCTTTTCCTCCTGCACGAACACAACAACAGCCATCAACACACCGAGACTCTCCACCTCCCGTCCCCCTCTCACTCCGCACCTTCCGGATCGTGTGCGTGGCCTTCCTGTACTTCCTCTTGCGCTTGGGCTTCTGCTCCGTCGCCACGAGCTCAGCAGCAGCGCTCTGCTCGCCCCCCACACTCCTCTTCTTGGACCCAGTCAACCGCTCTCCTTGCTGCTGCAGCACCAGTCCCCTCCTCTCCATCAGCGCCACCCACGGCTGCGCGGGGTCCACCGCGTCCGCAGCAGTGGACGAGGAGGAGGAGGACAGCGGAGACGACGAGTTGCTGGCATTGGCGCTGTACGTCCTCAGGGTCACCCCCGGGG
>JAHWLF010000114.1:1714-21493 GCA_024679295.1 Phytophthora parvispora
GTCGCTCACGTACTGCTTGAGCACCGCCGGCGACGTCTTGATGATGTTCACCAGGTTCGTCATGGCGATGAAGTCCGCCGTCGCGGTCTCGAAGTTCGCCAGCACGCACGTGTTGTCCACGGTGGGCGTTGTGGTCGGGCTGGGGGCGGCAGTGGTGACGCTGGGCACGGTCGTGACGGGGGCTGCGGCAGGAACAGTCGTCACGGGGGCTGCAGTGAGCACGCCGCCGCCGTTGCCGGCGGAGACAGCGCTAACAGCGGCGGCGACGGAAGCGAGAAGTCCGAGGAACTTGACCATCTTGAGCGAAATGGAGACTGGGGATCTGAAGCAGATTGAGTTATGCGGGGCCTGATCAAGCACCCCGGCCGCTGCACCGAGTTACGGAGCTGGTCGGCCAGCATGGATTGACCTCAACGGATTGGCAGCGAGACACTGCACCCCGCCTGCTCCTTCTTGCTGCTCGAAAGCGACGTGTTACAAGTCCAAACCCAGCCTCCGGTACATGTAGTTACGTGGAATCAGAACGCGCCTCGGCGAGAGATCCGACGGACCGCGGTCTCCGCCACACAAGACGCTGCTTGCAATGGCAACGTAAGCAGGCAGACGCGCTCGCGGGCCCGGGCTCTGGCAGGATACACGCCGCGGCTACCAAAATGGACCAGAAGGTGCTGGTAGCTCGATGCAGAGACCAGGGTATCGGATACACCTGAAGCCTGCCACAAATACGATACCAGAAATGAGCATGGATTTGAAAAAATGGCAAGAAGGTTGTCATGTTCATACGGTAGGTCTCAACGGCGATGGCGCTGAGAAATGGACGCGCGCGATGCTATCTTACGACGAGAGGCACGTGGCGCCGAACTGCGACGCCAAGTCGTTCGTGATGAGGTTGTTGAGCAGCGACAGCAGCAGCTTGTCCAGCACCTCGATGAACACCTTGTAGTAGTCGCCCTTCTTGTTGAGCTCCTCGGCCGAGAAGTCCAGCAGGCTGTTGATGATCTGCGTGATGAACGTGCCCGTCTGGTGGAACACGAAGTCGATGTTGGTGATCGAGTCCCAGCCCAGCGTCAGCGCCGTCAGCGACGCGCTCTTCATGCGCTGCAGCACCTCCTCCTCGATCGTGGTCAGGTCGCTGCCGCTGAGCACGGACACGAGGATGCTGGTCACCGTCAGGTTGGAGCACACCGACGTCGAGATGCCCTCCGCGCACTGGTACATGTCCACCTGGGCGCTGGTGGAGACCTCGGGCTCCTTGAGCGCCAGCGCGACGTCCACGGTGTACGTCACGGGGTCGCACACGAGCGGGTGCAGCAGGTCAACCCAGCAGATCTGGTACCATTTGTGGTTGGGCTGCGCAACCTGCACCGAGAAGGTGGCGGCCACCGACACGGTGCCGGTGAAGTCCGTGCCGATGTCGAGCGTGTCCGAGCCCGTGACGTTGATCTGCTTGGGCGACAGCGTGGTGAGGCCCGACACGTTCAGCGAGTTGATGGTCGGCGTCACCGTGAAGGTGTAGCCGAGGAAGGAGAAGTCCTGCTCCGTAAGGGTCTGGTCCTCGACGGTCAGCGGGTCGCTGATGTAGGAGCTCAGCAGCGACGGCGACGACTTGATGATAGTCACGATGTTGTTGAGCGCCGTGAAGTCCGACGTAGCGGTCTCGAAGTCGACGATCACGCACGTGTCGGCCACCGTCGCGCTGTTCTTAGCGGAAGCAAGACCGACCGCAGCGGCGACGGCAGCAGCAAACCTGAAGAGCTTGGCCATGTTGTTTGGAAGCTTTGGAATGCGTTCGAGGAAGCAAATTGAATAGTGAGGAATGATCACTGGCGGGCGCGGCGAGATGGTGGAGAACGTGACACCAGCACGAGCAGGCGTCGGCGACAAAACCTGTAGGTATCATCCACGCGCAGGGAGGTCAGTCATGGATCACCTTGAGTCGGATAGGTCGAGAGTACTTTGATCAAACTGTTGCATTCGAGCTGCCACAAACTGCACGACTACAAGCCACAAGGAGATATACCAAGTACCGAAAATAACAGGCTGCTGTTTTAACGCTCTGGTGGCGAAGTTGGAGACAATGAATCTCTATTCAAGGGTGCGCTGTTGCATGTACTAGTGAGCAAGGCATACACAGCGGTGGTCGACTCACTTCAATGTCAAGGTCACCATATAGCCGGATAACATTGTAGTTCCGACCTTGAGCTCTCAGCTGACAAAGATGTTCGACTTGACCTGGTCCGCGTGAAGACTCGACGCACATCAATGGAGCTACGACTAAATGCATGATGGCTATCGAGTAGCTTGTACGAACGCAGCAAAAAGGCGCAAGTAAAACGATCTTTTCGGCCAAATATGACGGTAAAGGGTCAGCCGCGTGTCTTCTTGGTGACTTTTTCGCCGCTATTCACTACATGTAGATGCATCATGTTCACCCTTTTGCATCAAGCGTTAGCGATAACAGCGACAAACCCAGAGTTGGAGATCTGGTAACTAAAACATATCGACCATGTGGGCCATGAATTTGAAGAACTTATCCTGCAATTTTTACGCCATGGCAGGAGTGTCCGTCTGCAGGTTGACAGCCCTAAAGGCACGTAGCCCCGAAAAGCGGTACCAGCAGTTGGTCGATGATGTTGTTCAACAGCGAGCGCAAGAGCTTGTTCAGGACCTTGATGAACGTATTGTAAGCGGTCTTCTTCTTGTTGAGCTTCTCGGCGGAGAAGTCCAGGAGTCCGTTGATAATGTTCGAGATGAAAGCGCCAGTGTCGTCGAATTTGAGATCAATGTTGGTAATCGAGTCCCAGTCGAGCGCCAGCGACGTCAGCGACGCGTCCTTGAAGTGGTGCAGCACGGTG
The DNA here is from genome assembly GCA_024679295.1 of Phytophthora parvispora. Taxonomy (NCBI): domain Eukaryota; phylum Oomycota; class Peronosporomycetes; order Peronosporales; family Peronosporaceae; genus Phytophthora; species Phytophthora parvispora. The sequence continues at coordinate 4,570 of JAHWLF010000114.1, forward strand.
TTGAGCACGCTCGTGACATCGCCGCCAAGAGCAGCCACGAGGATCGAGGTGATGGTCATGTTCGAGCACACGGATGCCGGCACTCCCGAAGCGCACTGGTACAGATCTGCCTCGATTCCCGCCGCAATGGAGGGCTTGTTCAGCGCGAGAGCCACATCGACGGTGACCGTCGTCGGAGGACAGCTATGCTGGTGCAGGAGGCTAGTCCAGCAGATCTGGTACCATTTCTTGTTGACCTGCGTGAACTCGACCGAGAAGGTGCCGCTTACCGACACTTCGCCCGAAAAGGATGCAGCGAGGTCAAGCGTGTTGGTCCCCGTGACGTTGGCTTGCTTGAAGCCGATTGTGGTGATGCCACTAACGTCGAGCTGCTCGAACGATGGCGTGGCTGCGAAGTCGAGGCCGAGGACTTTGAAGTCGATGTCGGCCAGGGTCTGGTTCTTGACCTCCAGCGGGTCGGTGACGTACATTGGCAGCAGCGACGGCACAAGGCTCAGTACATTGTTGAGCCCAATGAAGTCAGCCGTGGCAGTCTGGAAGTCCGCGAGCACACAAGTATCCGCCACGGTAGCGGCGTTTGTTGCCCCGAAAGTGGCGGTGGCGATTGCGGCGGCGAAAGCGAGGAACTTGGCCATCCTAGCGTTGATGGAGAGCTTCTAGTGTGCTTGAGAAAGCAAATGAGAAAGTGATCTTTCAGCGTCGGCGCGAAGCGAGGTGAATGGAAGCTCGGGGCTATAGAGCGCGAGCCCGTGGACGCCGTTGCAAAGGGTTGCTGACGCCGTCATGTGGAAGTGTCGGTAACTAACAGCAAAACCGGGTCATGATTATCGGTGACTAAGTTCAAGCTGATTGCTGCTGGAGACATCACGAGCTCCGATACGCTGGCGGACCTCGCGTCGGCGCTCGCTGCTAACCAGGATGGCAGCCCGCGCCAGCGTTTCCCACAACAAGCTGTTTATTTGTGGCAATGTGCCACAATTCAGTACTCGCTCGAGCCCACTGTGGCTGCCACCAGCTGACGCGGGCAGCCCGCAGACGTGCGAAGCGCCAAGCAGTCTCCGTCCGTGCGCCGGGTACTGAGTCTGGAATGGATCCACCGAGCCACTCTCAGTCGACAGCAGACTGCCAGGGCCAGTGCAGTCTTGGCGAACACCGGTCGCCGCCTGCTCTTACCGCGGCCACCAAGCTGCTCGCACCGGTGTCTGGCGCGCTGACGAGCGTGAGAAACGGCTTCACCTTCACGCGGTCTGATCCGGTGTATCCTTGCCCGCGGAGCAGACCCCGCGCGAGCTTCTCCTTCAACAGCGACTGCCCTGGACAGCAAAGGCAGCGGAGGCGACCGACCGCTGCAATTGGAAGCATGAGCGCAGCGGTCTGCCCCCCAACAAGGTCAACCCGTCGACGTCACTTGATGCGAATCGGCCGTTACTTCGCCAGTCGAGCGTGACACGCGCTGATGTCCACGGTACTGCAAAACTACGTGGCCCACATATAATTGGTTTTAGAATCTGCAAAATAAACAATAATTGATAATTGAATTTCGATCGCATCAAGAGAGGGGAGCCACAACATGAGCGCGGCGCCGACCAACGTGGTGCGCTACGACGTGCCGAACGGGGATTTCTGCGCGTACCTGAAGGGTTTCTGGAAGCGCAACCTGGAGTGGCGCCACTTCGGCGCCAGCTTCAAGCACCTGCGCTCCACCAACAACGTCGTGTTCATCGAGGAGGATCTGGATGCGGCGCGCCAGCCCAACACGCAGTGCGTCCGCCGCTGCGGCTTCAGCCTGTTTCGCACTGTTGTGCTGCCCACTCACGCTGTGCAATTGCAACGTCAGGTTCCTCCGCTGGTCCTTCGGCCGCACCCACAAGAAGCAGGACCTGGCCAGCGCCTACACGGTGCAGGTCAGGTTGAAGCAGATCATCGCAGGCAGTGGAGGAGGTATCCGCTGACGGGCTGTTGTTGTGCTGCTGTTGCTACGGGTGCAGTTCATCCCCGACGAGCAGGGCACGTTCATGGAATGGAGCTTCGAGGGCGTGACGTGCCACGGCGTGTTCAAGCCCGAGGCCAGCGTGGCCATCCTCAACTTCTGTCTGCAGGAGTCCATGGTCACCATCACGTACCGCGTCCTCGACGCCAACAGTGAGTGACTCGCAGTCTTGCTCTGGCGCTACATAGCTGGTTCTAATTCTCACCCGTTGGCTGTGTGCGTGCTGCAGCTATGGCCGTGTGCATCGTGGACGTGGACAGCGAGCACACGCCGACGATCCAATATGGCAACATGTGCGTGCTTACAGTGCCTCTCGCCCACAAATGTTTATCTTCCCGAGCCAGAAATCACTCACGCGTGTGTGCTTTTGTTGTATTGCACCTTGCAGGTATCGCATCAATCCGTCCAAGTACGACCGTGAGCCGGAGGACTGAGCAGCAGGAGCAGCGGCGGGTTGAGGTCGTCTTGCTCGCACTTAACTGAATCGCGATAATGTACGAGTCTTTGTTGAGTCTCTAGAGCCGAGGAGTGGAGACCATGACCCGCAGGCGTGTGGCGATCGGCGGCACCTTCGCGTGCGATGAGGCGCTGGCGGTGCCTCTGCAGTATCTTCTGGAGAATGTTGGTGCTGTTTTGTTGTGCTTAGAGCTCGCTTGGGGTCGAATGCAGCAGTGCACAAGCCCAATTTGTGTTGTAGCATCGGTGGCGGACTCACTTGAGTGTTGGATGGCTGGTGGTCGCGCATGTGCAATGATGGCAGGCTGTGTGGAACGTCGACGCGGACTTGCAGTGGCTGCGGTATGGTAGTCTGACAGACTTCAACGAGTGGTCTGCCGACGTGCTGCATGCTGCGCGTCCAGTGGATTTAGTGCTGCTGCTTGTCCGCCTCAGTGACCTCGAAGCAGCGCACCCTGAGTTGCAAGGCACCCAGGTCAACGATATCGAAGCGGTGAACTCGGACAGGTCGGATGCTGGTATGCTTGAGGGACCAATCAAGTGCTTTATCAGCGATCTGGAGCGGTATGATACCATAGCTGCAAAATCTGCCGCTGCACCGCTAGTGGTCTTGCTGTGTCCATGCCCCCCGTCTTCAGCACCAAGGTTTGAAGCGAAGGAACGGGAGATAAAGGTCATTGTTCAAGCAATGCAGAGCGTTAATGTCCAATCAACAGGCCGGCTCATGGAACTCTTTCAGCAGCAGTACACGACTGCGTTCTACGACGCTGTCTCCGACAAGCGCCAGCATTCTCCATACACCCAGGCCATGCAGAACGTGATCAGCTTGACGCTGTGTCGGCAGATATGCCGCCTCTTCCGCCGTCCAAGCAGTCGGAAAAAAGTTATCGTCCTTGACTGTGATAATACGCTATGGGGTGGTGCGGTCGCCGAAGTTGGTGCAAGCGGTATTGATCTCGCCCCTCGCTTTCTCGCGCTGCAGCGTTTCGCCGTTAAACAGCAAGAACGTGGTATGCTGCTTGCTCTCTGTAGCAAAAATATTCGCGAAGACGTGGTGCAAGCCTTTGACCAGCGTCGCGATGACATGGTGCTCGACATGGACAAGCACGTCGTAGCCGCCAAGATAAATTGGCAACCCAAATCGAAAAATATCGCGCAACTCGCCAAGGAGCTCTCACTGGGTAAGCGCCGATTTGTTGCTGTTGTTGAACGTCGGTCAGGTTATAACCCATCGTGTGTATATTATTCTTCCTAGGGTTGGATTCTTTCATCTTCATCGACGACAACCCCCTCGAGTGCAATGAAGTCGCGACTGCATTGCCGTCCGTAACAGTCATGACGCTTGGACCACATTTCTCTGACTCTGTTCTCGACCACGAATGGATTTTCGACACAGGTTTTTCTCGGCAGCCGCGTGGCTCGGCAGGTACCAAGGAAGACAGCCAGCGAACGCAGCTTTACCAGCAAAACCTTCAGCGCGAACAACTTCGTGAATCCTCTTCAACACATAAAGCATTTCTGAGCGCTCTTGGCGTGAAGATTGTCTTTGAAGAGCTCAATGATGAGCAGGGGCTTCACGAGAGAAGCCCTTCATTTTCTAGAGCGCTGCAGCTTCATCATCGCACTAATCAGTTCAACTCGGCCACAACTTTCGCCAAGCGCATGGAGAAACAAGAATTGTTGGAATATGCCGTGGCTCCTGGCCACGTAGTGGTTTGTGCGCACGTGACCGATCGTTTTGGTCACTATGGTCTCGTAAGTGTTGCTCTTTGTCGGCGTATTCACGACAGCAGCATCCTGTGCGTCGATAGCTTCTTGCTAAGCTGTCGCGCACTAAATCGTGGTGTGGAACACGCGATGATGCGAAGACTAGCTGAAGTCGCAGCTAAGACAAACGCAGCAACGCTGGAGTTTACTTGGGAACCAACAGAGCGCAACCAGCCGGCGCTTGCGTTCTTTTCGGCGTTGTCCGACGCCGTTTTTACGGTCAATCAAGAACTCGAGGAGCCCGGAATCAAAGCAGCCAGTAAGGCAAATCAGCATTGTGGAGCGTGGGTGATCACGACTGAAAAAGCAAGTCAAGTGTACTTCCTGAAACAAGAAGACAGCTCTCGTTGCAGTAGCGTCAATACAGGGGGGTTATTGGGGTGGTTCCTTCGTACTCCATTCGGCCACTGGTTCCACCATGCGGCGCTTTCAGCTTCTAGGTGGATTCTGTCCTCTAATACACTGTCGCCATGGATAACGCGTTTTCTTCTACGATTTCGCATTCGGCGGATCGGTGAAGTTGCATCTGCTGGATCACTCCGTGCATCTCTGCGGGAGGCTGACAGCTTAGAGCAGTTCCTTGCTCCAGCTCTTCGCAGCTTATCAAGACGTTTGGCGATTTCGGACGTAAACAGCACTGACCCAAACGGCGATGACAAGTTTCGTAGGAAAGCGCGCCATCAAACGAAGCTGACACTCATTGAACATCTTCACGACGAAGTTCCGCGTGTGATTTGGTCCGCTAACCGGCCTCACGCGGATGGTAACCAAGCTGCAGTAAGCGACACGGTCAGCCAAGAAAGCCCAGATGTCGATTCGGCAGTTCAGCTTCAGCTTGTTTGTGAGACTCCACAATGCTCTGCAGCAGTCCAACGTGCCAGTCGATGCGCGTTCCGACGATGCCGAAGCTGCTGCTATCGAATCCAGCGGCTCCTCACACGCTCATTTCATCACGCGAATGTTCAAGCCCGACAATCAGCTGTGAAGACTTTGCAGACAGAATTCGGATTGGAAACTGCTCAAGCAACGACAACGGGAGCGCATCCATCTGTCCCCGACGCGCAATGGTGCAAGGCGCACCAAAACAAACGCCGGCGCGGAGAAATCTTCAAACAGAGATAGATATATGTACATACTGCTGTGAATGCTCAGGAAAACTCCATCAGCAGCAGCACTAGTAATAACATTTGTTATTATTTTTTCGGGGGCAGTTCTAGTCATCCTCGCTGTTACTCGCATCGCTGCTGTTGCTCGCATCACTGCTGCCGCTTTCGGTTCCGCTCTCTACCCCACTCAAGGACTCCTGATCCGCCATATCCTCAGCGTTTTCTGTTCCCTGGGTCTGCTTTGTTGAGGCACGTAGCTCGTCGGTACCGGATTCGGTATCACCACTACTGCTAAACTCGCTGCCAGTATCACTATCACTATCACCGTTATTCGAATCGCTGGTACTAACACTGCTAACACTGACACTGCTGACACTGGAGTCGCTGTCACTGAAGTCAGTATCACTTTCGCCCACGTCCTCCTCGTCGTAAATAGGGCCGTACAGGGCCTCGTATCGCTCCACCCACAGAAGCGCTTTGATCTCGTCAATAGTGCGTTGGGCTTTCCCCAGTTTCTTGTAGATTTGTTCGGCTGTACTGCACCCATTGCGAAATGATGGTGAAGTAAGTTTTCGCAACACTTTCGGGGGGATTTCATCTAGCACCTTGTAGTAGTGCCACGGTAAAATGTTTTGCAACGCACGAGCAATGTCAATGCGGGTAACCACACCTAGGAGCCCGTTTTGTTTGCATACTGAATCCACTGCGTCGACAAATATTTTTTCATCCACGTACACAAGCTTCCTGATGACAGCTTTCAGGGTTCTCTTAATCTCCATCAAGCGAAGTCTACGCTGGCGATCAAATGTGCCCGTCTTGGCACGCATAGTTTCCTCCACAATCTCCTCGCTGGGGAAGCACGGGTGCGGACTGGGCAAAACTCGCTTCATCGCCTCGATGAGTGTCTTGACTGTGTCTTTCGTCACCTCATACACACCTTTTGCTCTCCGACGACGCACAAATGTGGCGATGAATTCTTCGTATCGCATCATCAACCCGCAATGGCCATGCTTCGCGAGATTTGTCCTCAAGCGGTTCTGAAAGAATTCCATACAGTGCTTTACCATTTTTGATGTCGGCACCAGCATGTCAGAGCGACGCAGCTTTTCATGTATCATCGTATAGACGTGGAGCAGAGAGACATCCGGATTGCAGTAGACTTCTTCCTCAACCATGCCGACATATGCTGGAATGAGCACTGGTGAAGTAGTACTTGATATGGCTCCGGCTTTGCGCTTTCGCCGAGACCGTTGATTGCTGGCAGTTGAATAACCAACTTCAGATTCCAGTGCTTCATACAATTTCTGAACAAGCTGGGGATCCACTTCGTCTGTTTCGCCTGCTCTCGTTATCACCACTTCCGCTTTCTCTCCTTTAGCCTCCTTTTCCACTATAGATTTCCTGTCGATGACGTGAAAAGTGTTTGAGCTGCCTTTGAACACCGGCAATGTGTGATTTTTGTGCTCATCGTTGTCAGCAGGGACAGTCACATGAATGAATGGCATATCATCAAAAGATGTGCGAACCACTATTTTTCCTGCCGTGCTCAGGGACGACGGAAAGAAGCTAAAATACAACAGAAACGTTAGTACAAATCATGTACAAACAAGAATCTAGCGCTCACCAGATCTACCTTTTAAACAAGCGAATATGTTCTCGATTGAATGTCACATTGGGTGAAGACATTGCAGAGCACAGAGCTTGTGACATCGGAAGATGGCCAGGGAAAAGCCGATCAGCCACCGCGGCGCGATAGATCGATGCCTCCATAAAAGTGTTGTCTCGCTCTGAGAGAGCTGCAACCTCCTTAACCGTGCTAGGCCTGGCAAAATAGACTCGCTTCCACCAAAGACGTTCTGCCCCTACATCTGCAATTGTTTTTTTGTGCAACGAATCCGGCACTCCCCTGTCGACCTGATCCAGCAAAAATTCTTCTTCGTCCATTGCTGCAAGCAGCTCAGCCAAATTTCTCCACAGCGTCAGCGCTATCTCCGGGTTCTCAACGAGGTACAAATCGCTACCGCACGTATCGAGTGCTTCAACAAGAACGGTTGTCAACAAAAACGATGAAACTGCACCAGCACTGGATAACTCGAGCATCTTTTCCAGCGGGTAACTACAGGAAGGGTCATTCTTCATCCATCTGTCGGCATTATTGATGTTAGTAGGGGGATAAGCTATACGAATGATCTGCGCACTTACCTGGAGAAAGCAGCAACCTGAGCATCGACCGAATCCGGGTAATAGTATTCCAAAAAACCTGCAAGCTGCAGATAGACGACGTAAGATACCAGATTCTCGGATAGGTTGCTACCTGTGTCATCCAACGTACCATTCTCGGCCCGTGGGGGTCATCGGGGTTCAGGTGAAAGAATGCCTCAAGATAATCGCACGCCGGCTGAACATCTCCTACTAGGACAAGCAGTTGGACGTAGTGCTCCACAAACATTGCAGAAGTCGGACTTAATGCCACTGCACGCCTCAGTGCACTATTGGAGTGCTGATAGAGGATGTGGACTCCAACGGGGGGTTTAAACAAGTAATTGGACTCGATCACCGATTCGACACTCTCACGCGTGCCGAAACCGTTACCGGTGGCGGTATCCATGTCAGTATCTTCCTCGTCTTCTTCGTCATTGATCGTGTCTTCACGTTTGAGCCTTTCACGAAGTTCTTTCGACTCGATCAACATAAGCCAGTAGCACAGAATGCCGAAGTTTGCGAGCAATCTAGCATCATCTTCTGCCTCCTTCATCTAAGGACATCCGACAAGAAAACTAGTGAGCGCCTCAATAGGGTACAACACGAAAAGTCCTAATGGCACCTTACATGCTGAATTTTGTCTTGGTACATGTGATAGGCTTCATAGAACTCGCCGTGAATGATATGGAAAAACCACATTTCCTTTAGAATCGACATTTTCTAAAATGGTATCGCATTTAACAGCACATATGTTTGGTGAGCCAATGATTCAACAAGCAGTACACAAGGAGTGTACGTACATCAATGCGCCGAGCTTTCAATGCAGCCTCGTAGAAATTCAGTAGATCATTTCGATATTCTGGTTGTCGGCGAATAATTTCAAGGCTGGCCTACGCGCACAATGAATGTGATTCGGTGAGCTTCCGAGTTGAATACTTGGCGTACTCGAATTCGCTGTACGCACCTCGACGCACAGCGCTGGCGTCACTGCGAATCTGTGATACATCACTTCCAGTACTTTCGCCGCGCCAGCGTAGTCTCGAGCCCCCAGAAGCTGCGAAAAATGACGCATCAGCCCCCATTTACAGCAACCCGTTAGGTGGTCACCACTTACCCTTGGCAGCAACTCCTCCAGTGTACGCCGCAAATGAGTCACGGTAGTCTGTCTATTAGCGATTTTGTCCTTCCACTGGTCGAAGTACAAGTAGATAACTTCGCGCGATTCAGCCCAGTCCAGAACCTGTCGGTTAACGGCCTTGGTTGCCGGCGGAACGCCTTCGAGTAACGGGTTGGTGTCGTCCCGTGAATTGACCCCACTTCTGATCACTTTGTTCACTGTCAACCGCGCATTTTCCTCCTCATTTACTGAATCGGCTGCACTTGCGGAGTCCGTGAGTTCTTCCTCCTCGGTAACAGCAACCTCGTCGCTTCCCTGTTCATTGACACTCTCGACGTCGCTGCCCACTTCCTCCTCCTCAGTCATCCGTGCATCTGTGTCTACGGACGATTGGTCGCCACCGTCAGCTGAAGACGCGGTGGCGCTGGCAGCATCCACGTCTCCCTCCATGTCTTCGTCCGAGCTGTCGCTCGCAGCGGCGCGCGCCATCCTCTCCTCCTTAGCCATTCGATGGCGTCCGTTCCCAATAAGCAAAGCGCAAAATTCACAATACGGTGTGCAAAAAAAGAACTTTTACGCTGGTGAAGTTGACGTTGCCCTTGTTGCCCTGCCTACTCCAGCCCCTGCTCGCCGTCGCCGTCGTCCTCGCGCAGCAGGATCGCCGCGATCATCTTGAGCTTCTTCTCCATCTGCGCATGCCAACATGGCCCATAGCCACGTTTAAGAGCAAGAAAAACAACAACAGGCGCGCGCGGTTCACACGAACCCGGTTGTGCGCGCGCAGGCTGCGTGTGAGTTTGCTGTCCGTGGCCTCAAACTGCGCGCGCGACGCTGCGTGACGCTCTTGCAGTCCGCGCATGATCTCCTGCATCACCGCTTCGATCTGCCCAAACGTCTCTGTCCAGCAGCAAGCGAGCAACCAATCAAGCCGCCAACAAAGCAAGCAAGCGTTGAGCTCATCCCAGCCAGCCACCAGTGGTTCCCACTCGGCCGTTCGCACCTTCAACCAGTGCCTCCACCTGCTCCTCCTGCTCGCGCTTGCGCTTCCTCAGCGTCTCCAGGTGCCCGTAGCACTTGGCCACGTACGGCGTCATCTGCTCGGCGCCTTCCTCCGCGTCCTCCGCGACCGAGAGCTGTGTGTCCTGCTGCCCCTCGCCCTTCGCCATGGAGTCTCGCATGGGATAAACCTCCTCCTCCTCTTCTTCCTCCCCCTCCGTCGCGATGCCGTCGCCGCTCGACTGCATCCCGTCCTCGCTCTCCTGCAGCAGCCAAGAGCAGCCCCGTCACCACCCGTTAGTCGCAGCCTATCTGCTCTCCTCCCCGCAGGACTCACGCGGATCGACGGCATCTCCTGCTGCTTCCCCTTGGCCATAGCAGCTCTCGGTCCCAGTTGCACTTGTCGATACTCAAGTCAAATACAGAGTGCGGAATGAAGAAAAGGGAAACCAGGTGACCATCACTCCTGCTTGAAGTTGAAGTGGCTCACATTTAGGTATCTGCACTACACTACTGGTTGTCCTCGTCGCCCTTGCCGCCGAGCGCGTCGCCGCCCTTGTGCTCCATGTTCTTGTTCTCCGAGTCCTCCGCCTCCTTGATCATGCCCAGGAAGTTGGCGTCCACCGTGCGCAGCAGCTCCTCCATCTTGTCGTCCTTGAGGCTGCCGCCGCGGTCGTCGGCGGCGCCCTCCTCCATCGTGGCCTTCTTGCGCCGCAGCTCCTTCTCCTTGGCCTCCAGGTTCTTCTCGCGCTTCGTCTCGCGCTCGAACATGCCGTTGATGGCCGCCTTCTCGTTGGGCTGCGAGGCCGCCAGGCCGTCCGACAGCTCCATGAGCGAGATCATGCCGTTGCAGTCGCCCACCGCCACGAGCTTGCCGCCGGACCCGGCGTTGCCCTGCACGCTCACGGACGAGAGCGCCACGTCCCCGACCTTGTGCGAGTACGCCACCTCGTTCTGGCGGTAGAAGAAGTCCCAGATGTCCACGACTCCGTCCATCCGCGTGACGAAGAAGACGCCGGCGCGTGTGGGCGACCAGCAACCTGCAGTCACGTACGAGTCGTGGTAGATGGTGCTCATGATGGGGGTCTTGAGATCCTCGCACCACAGACGAGCGGTCCAGTCTCCGATCGTGAGGAAGAACTTGTTGTGCGTTGGGTTGCGCTGGATGGCGCACACGGGGCCGTGGTGCTTGCCTGCTCCGGTGTCGTACAGGGTGATGCCGTTGTTCTGCTTCGCATTACGCAGGTTCACGCTCAAGACAGCGCCCTGCTCGGTGCCCACGAGGTACTTGGTAGGACCAGCCTCCGTGTTGTACTCCATGGACGACCCACCAAAGGCCAGGCCATCCTTGTCGGTAAGAAGCAGCTTGTGCGTGGGCTGCGCCAAGTGACGAATATCCCACCAGAGCATCCAGCCGTCCGTCGAAACGGAGCAACACTGGTTGCCCGTCTTGCTCGAGATCCAGAAGACGTCGTACACAGGGTCGTGGTGGGAGTGCTCGATGATCGACGTCTCCGCCGGTGCGGCGCCGGACTTGCGCAGATCAAAGAACGAGATGAGGCCATTGTACGACCCAGCGACGAGTTGATCGACAGACTTTGGATTGTAGCGCATGCACACCAGTGGAGACGCTGGTTTAAGCGTTGTCTCGGGAGTGTTCGGGTTCAGTACGTCCCAAATGTACGAGTTTGCTGGCAGCCGCGCCGACGCGAACTTGGGATCCTGGAAGTTGAGAATGCAATAACACGCTGCCATTTTCTGGGGGCTCTCCGGGTGCCAGTCGATCTGGGAAACCGTGCGCTTGACGGGTTCTGGATCACGGAAGACTGCAAGGCCCTTTGCACTGGGCTGCTCCGTTGTAGCGGCCTCGCCCATGTGTGCAAAATAGTCCTGGTAGATGTTGATCGTGTTGTTCTGCTTGAGGGCGCGATCTACCACCGGCCCAAGACACTTGACAGCCTGCTTGTAGTCGTCGTCCTTCTCGGCTTTCTTGCGGAACCGCTGGACGTCGCTTTGCTCGGCCGGATCAACATCCTTGGGCCAACCGCCTTCCACGTGACGCATGCTGCTGTGCTTGGTCACCAGCCTCTCTGTGTTCACTTCGTGCTCGGACATGTGCGGCGTCGTGTCTAGTCGGGTGACCATGGGTCTTCGGCGCACGTAGTCATTCTCCAGTGCATCCGTGCACGGAATGCTCTCCAGCACCTTGGCATCCACGTTGCGGAAGTCGCAGTAGCGCCCAAAGCTCTCCCGCTGCTTCGTGTACAAGTACGCGAGCTCCATTCCTGCTGTCTTGAACCTGGACTTGGTCGCCTCTGCGTCGATTTGGAAATGCCGCCAGATCGCGTCCTTTCGTGACCAGCAGTCGCAGCCTGTTCAATGCATGTGTCCATGGACCGACCTGCATCTACCCAGCAGCAGCAGATCGCTTACCGGTAGCTACCTACTCCACAAGCACGATGCACCAGCAGCAACACGGAGACAAAGTCGGCATTTTTCTTCGTGTTTCTCAGGTTTGGATTCTTGCAAGCTTACACACCCCACGACGAGGCGGAGCGGCCGGGCGATCTCTTATCTGCACTCTTTTCTGCTGGTTGATTCACTGCTGATGGTCCATCGACACGCGCTTACGCCTTCTTGTTCACGTCCGGGCGGCGCTCCAGGTACAGTCGCAGCTCCTCCACCTCCTCCAGGTCCCGGTGGTACTTGTTCTGCAGGTAGCTGCCCAGGCCGGCGCCCACGCCCATGAACAGCACGTGCTCCCACGGGTCTGCACAGCGATCAAGCGACAGCACAATCGTCGGTTAGCTAGATAGCTCAGCATCAGAAGTAGGGTCGAGGAGAGAAGAGAGAGCTTCATCCAGGTGAGAGCAAAGCTCTGAACAGGCAATTCTCATCGGGACAAGGGAGGACACGTACGGCGCATGTACGGGACCTTCTGCAGCACGTTGCTGCCGAGCTTGGTGGTGAGGCCCATGAGGGTGCCGACGGCGATGCCCGTGAAGCCCATTGCTGCTGCTAGTGCTCGCTCAGTTCCGTGGGTTCTGCCCCCGCGCAAGACCAGCGGCCATAAATCGCTGCGCTTCCCATTGGTTGAAAATCGTATTTCGTGTGGCGCACACGAATCAGGGAATGTAGGGCGAAGGTCGCGCCAGCTTGGGGCGACATCCACGACGGTTGGTCCAGCCTGACCGGCGCGCAGCTCCGATTCGCCAGCAATTTACTTGAGCTTGAGCGGCAGCACCTCGTCCTAGGATCCCTACGGCAGCGATGAGCGACACGGAGAGCAGCAAGAAGAGCGGCAGCAGCTACGAGGAGCGCGTGAAGCACGTGTCGGTGATCGCCAAGCCGCTGGCCTCCAAGAAGCAGACCAAGCGCGCCTACAAGGTGGTCAAGAAGGCCACCAAGGTCAAGGGCATCAAGCGCGGCGTCAAGGAGGTCGTCAAGGGCATCCGCAAGGGCGAGAAGGGCGTGTGCATCATCGCCGGCGACATCTCGCCCGTCGACGTCATCTCGCACATCCCCGTGCTCTGCGAGGAGAACGACATCCCGTACATCTTCACGCCGTCCAAGGTGCGACGGATGCGACCGATGATACACTGCGTTGCGATCTTCCATGAGACTAACGAACAGGTGCAATTTGCCGTGTTATTGGCTGCAGGTGGACCTTGGCGCGTCGGCGCTGTCCAAGCGGCCTACGAGCTGCATATTGATCACGCCCAACAAGGCGGGCTTCAACGCGCAGGAGGCCTACGATGAGCTGCTGGCGGACGTGAAGCAGGTGCAGCCGACGTATTAGATCGTTAGAAGGCGGCCGGCCGGCTCGGTGCCGCGTCGCCATCACCCGTCAACTTGCATACATGTAGCACTTTATCATTAGCCGGGCTGTCTTCTTGATGCTGTTGTGCTTCCACATTGAGCCCTCGACTGCTGAAGAAGGACAATCTGCCGTGCTTGTTGAGGTGTGTGTGAACGGGGACACTAGCTCGCCTTCATAGCTACGCGTCTCTCCTTGTATCCTAAAGCATCCATGCACCGCAGGGCCGCAGTCCTGCCGTGGACGAGATAGGCCTAAAGCCTGGGGTTCCGAGAGGAACGGAGCTTGCAGATCATCAAACCAATTTAGCAAAACTGTATTCGGGTAGTCTAGCTACGCAACACTCAAGCACAGGCTATGTCGTGCCTAAAACACGCCGTCGAAGATGCCACGAGCGAGTTCCTCCCAGCTCGTGAAGTTTGATGCTTGGGGGAAGTAGTGGAACATGCCCTTGACGGAGCGGCTCGGGTGCAGCAGCACCAGCTGCAGGAATCGCTCCCGAAGGCAACGCCGCTGCGGTGTGCTATGAGCCTTTTCACGACGGATGTACTCCTGCCAGTACTCTGACGCCAATGTCTCCTTCCACAGGTCGCGGTCACAGTGCTGTTGGGAACAAAAACAGCAGGTCAGATTCCGATACCAAGACGTCAAGTACGGGAGCAGTCAATCCTTACCAGAGCAGCAAAGAAGACAGCAACAAGGTCGTACAACGGATCGCCTGTTTTGGCGTCCGCGAAGTCGATCACAGACGTTGGAGCCCACTCATGCGGCCCAACAAACCTCTCCTTACGCTTCTCTTCGATTGTTGCTAAGCCCACAGGTGTTGAGAAGTCACCCTCTTCTTCCTCAGAGCTGCTGCTACTGCTACTGCTAGTCTCCCAGTCCTCCTCGGAATCAAAATGACTTTCACTTCCATCCTCTTCGCTGTCGATGATACGTGCATGACCAGCAGGCTGGCTTCCCTTCAAGATTGCGAGACGAGGTCCAAGTGGGATACCCAATTCCTTCAGGTGCACTTCATCCAGGTGGCCCAGCGACTCCAGTGTTAGTTCCTCTTGCTCAACAAGAATCGGGGTGTACTTCTCGCACCCGATAGACTTTAGATACTGCGTCAAATTTGAAGCCTGGGGCGACATAGCCACTCCATTTGTCTGCACATCAATTTCAGTCCCGAGAATATTCTCGTCCGTCAAGTCCCCGTGGAGCAGCACAGGTTTGGTCCCCGATGGCTTTACTGGCAGCAGTTCCTCAGCAATAGCATCTCTATTTGCACCGGGGAGAAAGCTTTCGAGAAGCTTCATCAGATGTGCCGGGAGGTCGCTCTCGATCAGGTGAACTGGATAACAACAACAAATGCAACAACCAGAGTTAGATTCCCCCAACCACGTGGCGCGACATCAGTCTTACATGAGATGGCACGCTTTCTCTGGCGAAGCATGTAGTGAATGTACCAGTCCCACTCAGCTTTGCTGTGACCGTATACTCCCCGAAATTCGGGGTCAATCGGAACCGAGTGTAGTTTTGGCAAAAACTCCTGACTGATCCACGCAGCTACTTTCATCCAACTCCTAGGGGTAGCGCCACCTTTTTTCATCATAGAATCGAGGCCAACACCGCTGCTCATGTACTCAATGACAACGTACGGCCATCGCCAAATGGGGCCTTCTCCCTCTTCATCGTCCACTTCATCCACATACAAAAGGTGCCCGGAGTGATACAATCGAGGGACCATCCCCTGGAGTGAGTGATGCTCAGTGCTAGAGCTCGCTGCTTTCGCAATCATGCTGTAAACAGTCTTCTCTATGCGGAAGCAATCTTCCATTGCGCACCGCAGTGACATGGCATCTTTCAACTCATGTGGTTGCAGGATGCTTTGCTTACGTCGCTTTGATGGCGATGGAGCGTCGTTGTCGGTTGAATTGTAGTTTGGAGCCATGTAGGCTTCAAAGTCAAACTCGCCCCAGTTTTCATTGTACTGGCTGAAGAACTTCACGAGCAACCGCTTTCCGATCGAAAATGTCGGGTTCACGCGCGACGTAAGGCTCTTCATCTTTGGATATTTGACCTTCTCCCCTCCAATCTTAGCGCTTCCCGAGCTGCTTGTCAAAGCGAGCACCTTGTGACGCTTGAGAATTTTCTTTAGCTGAGGTTTCCAGTACTCAAGAATGCGGAACGATTGCTGGTACATATCCTCGCTCAAATATCCATTGGCACGAGGGATCTGTACCAGGCGGAAGATGTCAAAAGTTTCTGGTCTTGTGGCACGCAGTTCGTGCTGGAACGTCGACAACGCTTCATCTTGTCCGTCGTTGAGTAAGTCCTTCATGAAAATGAGGGCGTTGTGTGAGTCCACAAAATTTTGGGTGACCGCAATGGTGAGATCCAGATTCAACACAAGGTGCCACCATCCATTGGGAACGTAAATCGTCTCGCCTTCTTCTTGAATGATCTCAAGGGGCTTTTGGTCCGGAGTGAGCGTTGGATACACATGCAAATACCACATGAGCGATGGCATATCCAAACCACTTTCACGATACTCGCCGTTTTTGCCGACGTTGACGCCCGGTGGGGGTGAATCCGGAGGGTAGATTGCCCATCGCTTTCGACCCTTGACAAGCGAGTTCCAAGCAGATGTCCTCGCAGGGTCCTGATGCCATGGAGCACCTGTGCGCTGAGGCCCGATGACGATCCAGCGGAAGTCCGGGCGAATAGACCCAGGAGCGCGCTTCTTCTTCTTGTCCTTTCGGATCTTTTTCCCTCCAGCTGCCAGCTTCACACTAGGCACCGTCTTACCTTCCTTCTCATCCTGCTCCTCCGGACCAACAATCACACTCAGAAAATCTTCCTTGAACACCTTCAGGTCTTCGACGCTGTAGTCCTCCAGCATGGCAGGCATCTTCTCTCCAAAGCGGGCGTCGAAGATGTACAGGGGCGTCTCGTCGTTCTGGTTGCTCGCATACTGGAAGTAGTCCGCGAAGCTCATCTCCATGGTCGGGCTGCTGGACATGACGTCCAGGTTGTGCGTGATGCGGTGCTTCACGTCACTCGGGTACTTCTCCACCAGCTTCTCCACCGTCCACTGCACAAGAGCAACAGCAACAGCAACAGCAACTCCATCAGCCCAAATAAATATCATCAGCAGCAGCAAATCCCCTCCCCGTACCTCCGTGGACGCCTTCCACTTGCCAATGGCATTGCGGATGATGAATGGCACCCTCGAGTATTGCCTAGCAGCAGCAATAGCATCAACAACACGTCAGCACCCGCACCAACCACCCCTCAGCGCTCAGCCACGCACTCGTAGAAGTCCCGGAAGGTCAGGTCCTCGACGTCGATCTTCTGCAGCCGGCGGACCGTGGGGTCCTGCTCCTCACTGGGCAGCAGGTAGGCGTCGCCCAGCTGCATGTGGCAGCGGCACCAGCGGCGGTACAGGAAGTCCGAGCCGAAGCCCCTGACGGTCAGGGGGCGGAAGG
>JAHWLF010000115.1:0-21366 GCA_024679295.1 Phytophthora parvispora
CAGAAATTGCAGACTTGAATGCAAAAAGTCATTTTCGACGTGCCTGGCGGATGCAAAGGTCGATCGTTATTCAAGGGAATACTTGCAGGTTGTTTAGATAGCAGTTCACACGTACAAGTACTCTAGATGTGTGAACTCTTTTGCCCAATCTGGAAACCTTCGCGTCTTGGTGTAGATAAGAATCCTGCACAAATGGAATGGATAAACAATTCCGTTCAACAAACGTTGCCGCTGCGTGTACATCACATGACTGTTAGAACTTACAGGTCTTTCAGTGATGTACACTGGCGTAGCTCTTCTGGAAGATCGGGAAGCGCGCGGTTGATGATCTGTACCGTTTGCAAATACCCGTTTGATGCCAATGTACTAAGAGCATTCGTCACATCGGGGGCGTTAATCCACTCGTTGTACGTTTTTGGCGCCAGCTCGCGGTCGATGAACACGATGCACGGACATGTCGTTGTCTGCCCCCACTCCCACCGGTATGAATACACGGGGCAATGGTAATATGGCGAACAGTTCTTAGTACTCGTGGACAAGGCAAGTGCTGTGTAGATGGCAATTCCCACACTACAGCAAATGAAAATGATCCCGCCGACCATTGTATGCATCCTCGAGTGTGGATGAGCGTGGTTCTTTGTGCCTCCCTTTTCTTCTCGACGCGCGCGGTTGGCGAGAATAAGGTGCGCGGTGACTTTCTTCCACTTGTAGATCCCGAGAAGATTCAAGAAGCACTTGACTAGAATGTACTCTCCACCTGTGATCTGCAAATTCGTGAGGCTTGATTTAACCATTTGCACCTCAATTGGGTCCGCAAACAGCCGCGCAATCCGATCGAAGCTGCCTGGTGTCAATGCATCCTCTCGGGTGGCGAAGTTTCCTCGATCCATTCTGAAATTATAGTACGAGTAGAGTAGCATCACGATGGGGGCGAACACCGCAAAGAAGAGGTCAAATCTGTAGCATCAGACCACAACAGGCATTAGGAGCTGCCATTAAAGCAATGTCGTCAAAATGCTTACAGATAAAAGACACGCGCAACAACAAGCATCGGATCCGGCTTGTTGCGCTGAAACCTGTAAAACGAGATGAGCCAGTTGAATCCCAGTGGAAGCACGTAGAAAAAGATGATCGGCAGTGGAAACCCCTTGCTTAAATACCCCCAAAGGCTCATTGTTTGAAAAATCAGCTTCGGAAAATCCAACAAGGCGTCCTACCAACAGAGGAACCGTAAATATTCGCACTCAACACCACATACACGTTCGGTACGTACATAGTAGCGATGGTAAGTTCCCTCCATGCTGGTGAAGTCGGAAATCAATTTGCTGGCGGTGCGTGAGCCGAAGGGGGATGTTCGAGAGCTCATCGACGACGTTTGAGAGCTCGACAGTGAAGTTTGACTGAATTTCATGCTCAAGCTCCCAAAAGATCGCATATTTGACGGCGTGCTTACAGCCGCAGGCGCAGTGTTGTTTGGCACGCTTCGTGTTTGGGCTTGGATGCGCTTCAGGAGAGGCAGCAGCTTTTGCATTACACGATACGATAGTGACTTTGGATTTGGAGCTTGGGCGAGGATATTGACAGTGGCTTCACTGTTGTATGACAGCATGAATACGATCAGCCAGAGGTACAAGCAGGCGAATACTGACAACATCAACGCAGATGTCACAACGATAGCTTGCGACGGTCTCGACATCAGAAAGAATTCGCCGTTGTCGAGAGTAGCCGTGCCCATCAGAAAATTAGCCATCCAATTCGGAAAAATTTGCACGATGGTCATGTACGCCATTGCTAGGAACGACAGCGTAAATGCTAACAGCATCACCAGGCCCAGTGTGCCGTACACTTCGTAAAAGCTTTCCTTGAAGAAAACAACTCGGACAGACGACCGGACACGGCGAAGTGCTCGACTACTTAGCTTGGCTTTCAGTGAAGATTTCCGTGAAATCGAGCTGACAGGCCGTACTTGTGCATTTGCCGCCGCACGGCGAATTGGTGGGCTATTGGACGACGAGTAGATTGTACTCATGAGTTCGCTCAAATTTGCAACACCATGGTCGAATGCTTGATCGAAAGACATTCTGCGGTGACTCACTTGCTCAATTTGGTCAGGAACGTGATCCCCTTCGGAGTTTGTTTGACGAGTAGCCAGAGCTGGTGCCAGGTCATGGTGGCTCTTTCGATGGTGTGTTTCCATGTCTGACCCGACAAAAAACTAACCGGAGCTCGGAAGTTTTGGAGATTGAACAAATGACCACCGTGCGCTGCCTGAAATACCCCACTCGTTGTGCGACTGTCGTGCCAAGCATTGTTATTTTGGCTGCTCCCATTACTCCGTGTCCACTGGGGTTAATACGGCCGCCAATTTGCCACACTCTTAAACCAAGACAATTGCTTCCAAGCATACAATTGCTATGACGGTGTCAATCCTATTCTAACTCATGTACTACGATTTTCAACAACCCAGCCACGCCTCCACCTCGGGATCGCACTTGTCGCCGACCCCTTTAGCAATCTGCAGCCGACGCATCTTCTCGTACTACCCAGCCACGCCTCCACCTCGGGATCGCACTTGTCGCCGACCCCTTTAGCAATCTGCAGCCGACGCATCTTCTCGTACTCGCCATACACGTCGCAATGAATCACCTGCATCCGACCATTGTAGCAGATCCCGCGGGTGCCGTTCAGATAGCACTCCCGGTACAGCACACCTTGACACACCCCGTCCGTGGATTCCAGGGACGGCTCCGACGCCTCCAAGTCTTGCGTGATGTTCGAGCCGCAGAGAAACCCGTCGATCCGACGCACCACCGCCAGGTCTTCGGCGGGGATCCGGTCACTCACGCACTGCACCGTTGGCTCGTTCGCTCGCGGCAGACACTGGAAGTTGGTGAGGTCGCAGTACCCCGTGGCCCACCCGTTGCAGCAGATTTCGTTGCGTCGGAAGACGGCGAAGTTCTTGAGGCTGGTGAGAGGAGTGAGCGACGGGAGGCTATGCACGTGGATGGCGTCGGCGACGTAGAGGGTGGTGAGTCCGGAGAGGTCGTCGAGGTTAGGCAATTCTTTCAGGCCGCGGACGATGGACATGACGAGTGTGGACAAGCTATGAAGACCCTTTAGCGACGGGTACTCGGTTAGACCGGATGCTCCCCCGGTGCGAACGAATCGGAGGTTGTGCATGTTTGTGAAAATATCCGGTGGCAGAAATTGCAGACTTGAATGCAAAAAGTCATTTTCGACGTGGCTATCATTCAAAAGTAGCGGGGTGAGTAAGAACAGGTAGATGCACATATAACCTACTAAAGTCGCACTTACAAGTATTGCATGGCTCTGAATTCGCCCATCCACTCCGGAAACCGCTGTGTCTGCGTGTAAACAAGAATCCTGCGAAGGCAAATGGTGAATCAGTAAATTCGTATTTAGCCAGCACATTACAGCATCTCGCTTACAAGTCTTTCAGGTTTTTGCATAGTCGCAACTCTTCTGGCACCTCAGGCATCGCCCGATTAATGATTTGGATCGTTTGCAAATACCCACTTGAAGCCAATGCACGCACAGCTTCCGTTACGTTAGGAGCATTCATCCATTCATCAAACGTAAGTGGAGACAATTCTCTGTCTATGAAAACAATGCAAGGACACGACGTGCTTTGGCCCCATTGCCACTGAAATGAATATACAGCGCAGTGGTCGAACGCTTCGTAGTTCTTGATGCTTGTGTATATTGAGAGAACGGTGTAGAAAGCGATCCCGAGGCAGCAAGTGACAAATATGAGTCCACCGACTGTAGCATGCATTCGTGAGTGCGGCTGTGGACTGCTGCTAGCTTTGCCACCTTTCTGACGGTTGATGAGGATAAGGTGTCGAATCAACTTCCTCCACTTATAAACGCCCATCAAATTCAAGAAGCACTTGACGAAGATGTAGCGAGTCTCAGTAACCTGTAAATTCGCAAAGCTGGATTTAAGAAGCTCCATTTCGATGGGATCAGCAAACACGCGTGCGATTCGATCGAAGCTCCCAGGAGTTAGAGTCTCCTCTCGTGTGGCGAAGGTTGCGCGGTCCATAGTGAAGCTCTCGTAGGCATACACGAGCATGATCACGGGTGAAAAGACCGAAAAGAACAAGTCGAATCTGTACCAGAAACAGGTTTAATTGCAGAAGTGAGTGTATAAGTCGCGGGATCCCAACAGTTAAATAGAATTCATACAAGCTCACAGTGCGACCGACGATCACCTTAGGATCAGGTCTGGTTCGTTGAAAGCGATAAAACGAAACTAACCAGTTAATGGCTAGAGGAACTGCATAAAAAATAATAATCGGCAATCGATATCCCTTGGTAAGATACGTTTCAAGGCTTGTCGTCTGAAAAAGCAGCTTGGGGAAATCCAGCAGCGCGTTCTATTCACCGGATGACAGCCACTCGAGCAACCGTTAGTTTTGAACTGTGAACAAGCAATGAACGTCGACTTACGTAGTAGCGGTAATATTTTCCATCGGTATCCATAAAATTGTGGACGAGCTTATTTGCTCGATGCGCCTGGAAAACTGGACTATGCTGCAGTTTCACCGCGTATGCCTTCAGCCTCTTTGACCGGCTTGAAGCAATGGAAGAGGCCACTAAGAATGCCCTCGGTGCAGTCTTTTCACCAACTTTTCGGATTTTGAGGCACCTTTGAACGATGCGAGTTAGCAATGAATTAGTGCTGGGTGCCTGAGCGAGGCCGTTGACGGTAGATTCGCTGTTGTACGAGAGCATGAACACGATCAAATAAAGATACAAGCACGCGAACAGCGCAAACATGGACGCAGACGTCACGAAAATGACCTCCGAAGGTTTTGAGATCACCAAAAATTCCCCGTAGTCAAGTTTTGCGGTACCCATCAAGAAATTTGCTGTCCAATTCGGAATGACCTGAACCACCGCCTCGTACGTCATGGTGATACTGGCCAGCGCGAAAGCAAGTAGCATTACAGGCCCAAAGTGGCCGTACACGTCGTAGAAGCTTTGCTCGAAGAACACCACTTGAAACGTCCGAAGCTTCGTGAAATGGTGCAAGGAGCAACTGGATTTCGATCTGGCGAGCATAGGAATCGCATGAAGTTCAGGATGCACCACCGCTGACCGTCTTGGAATAGGCAACGGAGATGTGGCGCAGAATACTTTGCTCGACCCGCGAAGCACCCGATCATCTAGTGATAAGCGGCGCTTCAGTATAGGCTTAGGCTGGGTCGGCACCGCTCGTTCGCTGTTTAGAGCGTGACGTTCTTGATCTAGCATCGTGGGTGAGCGAGTGATTGGAAAGTTGAGATGAGGTCACCACTACTCGCACGCTATGCTATCGCCCTGAAATACACACCAAAACACCTACGCGTTCGCTTTTAATTTTGGTTTTGCAACACTAGCGAGCTCTCTTCTTGTACAACATGCTATCATTACTCCTAGTTTTCGCAAAAGGAATAAAAATACTCATACACACCACATTGCTGCTGGGAAGAATGAACTTCCATCTTCACGACATCGTTCGGTCAGTAGAGCGCCACACCATTTGGAGTCGTCACGCGGACCACAACATCGAGACCTGCTGACTCCCTACGCGGTGGATCCACCCCAGAGCCTAACAGTCCTTGTATCAGCGAGCGTGCCTCCGCTCCATTCTGGCTGCAGATCTCCCCTGCATTGTGAAGCGCGGACATCAAGCGGTAGTTTTGCTGGCCCACGACAAGTTCCATGTGCTTGACGAGGAATTCGCTGTTGGCAGGTACCCTTCCATCAAGCTTAGCTCGGATGCAGTCTTGAGTGCGCTTGTCTTCCTGCTCCAGCAGTGCTTGAAGATGACGGATGCCTTGCTCCACCTCCTTCTTGCGTGCCGCCAACGCGGACAGGAGTGTCTGGCTTGCACTACTAGAAGTGATCAACTCCGCTGGCTCCAAGTCAGCTGGCTGCTGCTTAGATGCAGCTTCACGTTTGTCATCCTGGATCTCCACAGTTCCGTGCATTTTGGCATTCAGCAGCAAGCACGGGTCTGGTAGCAAGGCTGCATCGTTCACGGTTGGCGCAACAGTCAACACAGGCTGCGGCACTTCCGCCTCGCTCTCAGAATCGTCGTCATCTTCCAGCAGAAGGCGGTCTAGCGAAGTATCGGAAGTAGCAGGTGCATTCGTCCCGATCCCAACGTTGGCTGGACACAACAGTGCCATCGGTATCAACTGCTCCAGCGCAACCGGAACGGGGACAGGTGTGGCTTGGGGCGATAGAGGAACAACAGATCCCGCGACCGGTTTGGGCTCCGTCTTCATCACTAGCCCACCGTATTTGAGTGCGACCTGCTCCACCGCGTCGAACACCTCCTGCTCCATGGCCTCGAAATTGTCGGGCAGCTCTCCCCACATCAACCGCACGTCTTGTTCATGGTCATCCAGCTCGAACCACCCAGGCCGGTGCTGCGCGTTGAACGCGCTGATGAACTCCCAGGAGCGGACAAGCGAGCGGAGTTTCTTCCACGACGGGAAGGACGATCGACCAGGAGACTCGAGACGCCGGCACGGTCGACTGCTGTAGCTCGTCTCCATGAACTCCGTCAGCGTCAATCTCTCGCGATTCATGAAGTGACCCCACCGCTTGGCCAGCAGAACCTCCTCCTGCGACGACCAGCACGGGTGACGAGCATTGCCTCGAGGCTTGTCAGCCACGCGACGGCCGTCGTTCTTGATGTAAATCCTCTTGCGCTTCAACCCCCCACTGTGCGTGCTTTCGGTAGGTAGGATGTCGTTCTTGAAGATATTGAACGCTGCCGGGGTGAACGTCGTGACTTGGCGTCTGGAATCGAGCGGGATCTCGACCTCCTGCTGCTCGTCGCTTGTCAATTCGAACCACGGTCGACGTCCCTGAGCGCGCTGGGTGCAGTCGAAATCGCTCACGAAGCGGGCGAAGCGGGTCATCCGGTTGCGTTGGGTGTCCACGGCGGCCGGCGAGCGGCGGAGCTGGCCCGTCCGGATGCAGCGGCCGTTGTATCGGTCGAAGATGGCTTTGCTCAGCCGCTCGCCGTTCAGCGTGTTGCTGCCGGGGACAGAGCACACTGCAGCCCATTCCTCGACTAGCATGGTCACCTCCTCCTCGCTCCAGCGCACCTTCAACGCCGCCTTGCACTCCATCGTCATTGCTCGGCTGAAGCTGAGGAATAGCGGAGACTTTTCTCGCTGGGACGGGGGCATGCCATTCGTCTGCCAGTTGGCTTGGAAAGGGACGTGCAAGTTCTCAAAGGTGGTGACTCGTTAGTCGGTGCCCCCGTCCACGGTGTCGACGGTGTTGCTCTATTCAGTGCGTGGTGTTTGAACATGGCTGGCAGCAGCAGAAGAGGCTGCTCCGCCCGTTGTCTATCGCTCGCCGTAGTGACGGAGCAGGGGTCATGTGCTTGCTTGCATCAATTTCAAGTTGATCGTCATGCTGTTGCTCAGTCCGATCCGCAGTGCGAGGACGCTTTGCAGGCAACGACTTCAACCAAGCAGAGAAACGTCTTCGAACAGCGATGCCGGCGTACTACCGAAAAACGTCCATGTTGCACGCAGGATGTGCCCAGCCGATCTCGAGAGGTAGCACAACTACAAGGTGCAGTGCTGTCAGACCAGATCCCAGGCAGCCCGATCAACTCTCGGTGGTGAGTGCTCTATCGCCCACATTCCGTCGTGTCCTGCCGCAGGACTCCATCGTAGCTGCTCGAAGAAAGCTCATTCCTCATTCTCAAGGCTCCTTGACAAGTCGTCCAAGCATTGAAACATGTTCTTCAAGACGGCGGTGCTCTTCGCCGGAGCGTTGTTCGCCAGTGTCTTCTCCCCATCCACTGCAGCGCTGACCAAGGGCCATGATCTCTCCTCGGTTGCCCTCATGGAGTCGACCCAAGGGGCTAAGTGGATCTCAACTGCGGGCAAGACGACCACGATCGAGACGATTCTCGGCGACGGTGGAATGAACGCGGTTCGACTTCGGTACGTCTACTTCTTCCTGTGACCTCCATGCATACCTCTCACCTTGCAATCATTGCAGTCTTTGGACATCGGGTGACTACAACTTGAGCTACACGTTGGCTCTGGCCAAGCGGTTCTCCAAGGCGGGCTACAAGATCTACCTGGACCTGCACTTCTCCGACACGTGGGCGGACCCCACGAAGCAGGGCACACCTTCGTCCTTCGACGCTACGTCGGTGACGACGCTGGCCGCCAGCGTCCGGTCCTACGTGTCGTCGACGTTGAAGTCCTTCACGGCAGGCGGCGTGACCCTCGACATCGTGTCGCTGGGCAACGAGATCACCTACGGGTTCATGTGGCCGAC
This sequence comes from Phytophthora parvispora, assembly GCA_024679295.1. Lineage (NCBI taxonomy): Eukaryota > Oomycota > Peronosporomycetes > Peronosporales > Peronosporaceae > Phytophthora > Phytophthora parvispora. Next base: position 8,329 of record JAHWLF010000115.1, read on the forward strand.
GGGCAAGATCTCCTCGGGCAACTACGCCAACTTCGGTACGCTGTGGAAGGCGGCACGCCAGGGCGTGAACGACGCCGTGGCCGCCGGCACCACCAAGCCGAAGGTCATGATCCACCTGGACAACGGGTGGAAGTACACGACCGTCTCGAGCTTCTTCAAGGGGCTGTTCGCTACCGGCACAGTGTCCACCAGCGACGTGGACGTCTTCGGGTTCTCGTTCTACCCGTTCTACAACACCGCGGCCACGATCTCCGCGCTCACGTCGTCGCTGACGCAGATCGCCAACACGTACAACAAGCCGATCTACATCGCCGAGACCGACTGGCCCACGGAGTGCACCAAGGTGACGCTCAGCGCCTCGTACCTGGTGAACGCCAAGGGCCAGCGCCAGTGGGTGAGCGCCATCATGGACGTCCTGAACGCGTTGCCCAACAGTTTGGGCGCCGGCATCTTCTACTGGGAGCCTGCGTATCTGACGGTCGCAGGGCTGGGCAGCTCGTGCGAGTCTGCTCTACTCTTCAGCGTCAACTGGGCCAATTGGCCGGTGACGTACGCCACGGCGCTATCGTCCGTGTACATGTTCGCTTAGCCGTCGACAGGTCGAGCACAGGTAGTTAGTTAGCTTCCGAGCGTTCTAACTACCCTGAATTGTATGTAAGCTTTGGCGTCGAGTTATGCATCACCGCGTGCTGAGCGCTGCAGGAACTGTTCGAAGCATACGCTGCTGCATCACATCACCTTGTCTTGGTGATTGAGCTAAGCGTTCGAGATTTGAAATGCCAGCTTCATGTGGATCGTCAAGCAAGTGCAACACGTCGGCAGGCACGAGGGTTGCCTTCAACGTGGTCTGCAATGCGTCAGCAGCAGCAACAGTGATAAACGTGACACCGCCAACAGATCCTCTCAGCAACAGCATCCACGAGCAAGCGGGGCTGCGCTGATTCCGAAGCTGTCATCGTCATCAATGCGCCAGTCGTACATGTACTTCAGCCTGGACACTTTGCAGCGTTGCCTTCAACCGAGATCTTCAACCAAGCGATCTGGTTAGATCTTGCGTCGTCTACAGCACCATTGCGTTCGAACACCGCAGAAGGCACTTCCTGCTGACTGGATGGGACCCCAAGTTCAAGCAATGCTTGGAACGTGTATTGATGTACTACTCGTACTCGGACCTCCGATCAGGCCTATGTAAACAACTCTATGCCCCACGTCGGTGGCCCCGCCTGAGTCAGGCTGCTCGGCGCTGCATTTCTACAACTGTGTGCCTCCTTCCTCTCCTCACGAACACCAGTCCGCACTGCAACCCTGGAGGAATTCTTGAAGAGCTCATTCGCCATTTTCAAGTCTCGACCACAAGTCGAAACCCACAAGAGACCAACCACAAGTGGCATGTTTCTCAAGTCAGCGCTCCTCTTCGCCGGTGCATGCGTTGCAGGCGCACTAAACACTGCATCTGCAGCGCTGACCAATGGCCACGACCTGTCCTCCGTCGCCATCATGGAGACCGCCGAAGGGGCCCATTGGATCTCCACCTCCGGCGACACGACCACCATCGAGACCATCCTCGGCGAAGGTGGCATGCAGGCCGTGCGTCTCCGGTACGCGATTCTTTCCCTCCCGTGTCATTATCCAATATCGTTAACCCCACCGTCTCCACGACCATTGTGTATCATAGAATCTGGACGGCGGGAGACTACGACCTCAACTACACGCTGGCCCAGGCCCAGCGGTACTCCAAGGCGGGGTTCAAGATTTACCTCGACATGCATTTTTCCGACACTTGGGCAGACCCTCACCACCAAAACATCCCTGCAGCTTGGGACAACTCGTCGGTAGAGACGCTGGCTGCCGACCTGCAGGCGTACGTGACCTCGACTCTCCAGGCCTTCACGGACGGCGGCATCGACCTTGATATTCTATCGCTGGGCAACGAGATCACCATCGGGTTCCTGTGGCCGACGGGCAAGCTCACCACCGATAACTACAACGACTTTGCCACGCTATGGAAGGCGTCGCGTCAGGGCGTGACCGACGCTGTGGCCGCGGGGACCAAGAAGCCGCAGATCATGATCCACGTCGACAACGGATGGGACTACGACTACGTGACCAAGTTTTTCACGGGTCTGTTTGCGAACGGCACCGTGACTCCCGACGACGTGGACGTGTTCGGCTTCTCGTTCTACCCGTTCTACGGCGAGGAGGCCACGATCGATGCACTCAAGTCTTCGCTGACCCAACTCGCCAGCGACTACAACAAACCCATGTACGTGGCGGAGACGGACTGGCCGGTAGCGTGCGAGAACGTGACGCTGAGTGCCGACTACCCGGTGAGTCCTGAGGGCCAAATCCAGTGGGTGAATGCGATCAAGGAAGTGCTTGAAGGCCTGCCAAATGGTCTCGGAGCTGGCATTTTCTACTGGGAGCCTGCCTACATCAAGGTGGCTAGTCTTGGAAGTTCGTGCGCGTCGGCGTTGCTGTTCGATGTCGACTGGACTAACTGGCCGATGACGCGTGCTACAGCGCTCTCGTCAGTAAACATGTTTGTCTAGACGAGGTTTTGAGGTACTCGACCATTCAAGCGTAAAGACGGCTACTACCAACATGAATTCAGATTCGATGTTTCTCTTACTATCATTCGCCATTGCCGTAGCCGCCGGGTACCTGAGCGACCCGGTCAGCGGGGTTTGATGCAGTGCTCGCCCCGAGCGCTATCGGCGGGAACCGCAAAAAATAAAAATAAAATCGCCATGGAGTTGGGTTTGTGTACTACTGGCTGCGCTCATAAGTAAGTCACATGGAAGGGTAGAATTGTGCTTCGTCCGGCCTTGGTATCAACATGACCCCAAGCCGGCTGTCTTCTCTTCACTCCAAACTCTCGGGAGCCTCACGATTTTATCATTCTTTCCTTGTCTAGATTGACCTGATCCCCAAATACGGTTCGCCGAACTAAGAATGGAGATGGGAAATCGTCAACACCACCGCCGACAGATACGGTATCAACACATGCATGGACGTCAACACAGCCTGCGCTACGCAGACATCGGTTGTTGTTTACTCTGTGCAGCAAAATCCTAGCATTATCAATTGCTCACGCCCTCGACGTCTCCGAACCATTTCCGTTTTGAACCATGTTCACCCGAAAGAGTTTGCTGGTGGTCGTAGCGTGTGTGGCGACGGTGGCTTATGGAGTACAGGCCTTGACCCAGGGCCACGACTTGTCGTCCGTCCGGCTAGTGGAAAAGAAGCAGAGGGCGGTTTGGTACAACAATGCAGGCAAGAAGGAAGCGATCGAGGATATTCTCGGGGCTGCAGGCATGGACTCCGTGCGTCTCCGGTACGGTGATCTCAGTTTCTACGATGTTACCAACGACCTCACCCTGTTCACGAATGCGGCGCAGTATCTGGACGGCGGGAGACTACGACCTCAACTACACGTTGGCACTGGCCCAGCGGTTCTCCAAGGCGGGGTTCAAGATCTACCTGGACATGCACTTTTCCGACACCTGGGCGGACCCCCGACACCAGAAAACTCCTTCAGCTTGGGACAGTTCGTCCGTCGAGGCCTTAGCTGACGATCTGCAAGAGTTTGTGACCTCGACTCTCCAAGCTTTCACGGACGGCGGTATTGAGCTGGATATTTTGTCGTTGGGCAACGAAATCACGAAGGGGTTCCTCTGGCCGACTGGAAGACTAAATACTGGCGATGACAACAGATTTGCTACGCTGTGGAAGGCAGCGCGTCAGGGCGTGACCGATGCCGTGAAGGGAGGAACCAAGCAACCTCAAGTTATGGTTCACTTGGACAACGGATGGGATTATGCTCATGCCTCGAAGTTCTTCACGAGTCTGTTTACCGATGGCGCGGTGACCCCCGACGATGTGGACGTGTTCGGCTTCTCGTTCTACCCGTTTTACGGCGAAGAGGCCACGATCGATGCGCTCAAGGCTTCGCTGACTCGAATTGCCAACGCCTACAACAAACCCATTTACGTGGCGGAGACCGACTGGCCGGTAGCGTGCGAGAACGTGACGCTGAGTGCCGACTACCCGGTGAGTCCTGTGGGTCAAGCTCAGTGGGTGAACGCTATCAAGGAAGTGCTTGAAGGCCTGCCAAATGGTCTCGGAGCTGGCATTTTCTATTGGGAGCCCGCGTACTTGTCGGTGCCGGGGCTGGGTAGCTCGTGCAAGTCGGCGCTACTGTTTGATGCCGACTGGAGCAAGTGGCCGGAGACGCACGCTACAGCGCTTGCGTCTGTCAATATGTTTGGCTAGGCGGGATTTCGACGAGCATCCGTTTACATTGATAGGGAGAGCGCAACACTTTCTACGAAGAAAAATATACCAAACTGGTCCTGCTACATTACTTTTGAAGCGCGCTGATGCCGAACGATTATCACCAACTCGCTGCTTGGTTGTTTATCCTGCCAGCTTTACTCCAATACCAGCTGGATGCCCGCTCGATCTACCCAGGTCATGTAAAGTGCCGCCGCCTTCAAGGAGTATCTTCCTTGAGTGTAAAATATCACCAGGGTTCGCAAGTGTAGTTGCGGCATTAGTCGTGCAGACTTCATTTGTCGATTTCCCTGGTAGCCTGCGGACACAGATTCAAAGCAACATGCTCGTCAAGGCAGCGCTGCTTCTCGCCGGCGTATTCGCAGCTACCACACTCGACACGACTACTGCGTTAACTAAAGGCCATGACTTGTCGTCTGTTGGCCTAATGGAGACCAGCCAAGGCGCCAATTGGATCTCCACTTCGGGCAACACGACTACCATCGAGTCCATTCTTGGCGCTGGAGGCATGGATTCCGTACGACTCCGGTACGCTTGAATCCGATAAAGATGTTGCCAGCAAAAGGGCTAACTGATGCTGTACTTGATCAGTATTTGGACGTCGGGCGACTACGATCTCGACTACACTTTGACGCTCGCCCAGCGGTTCTCGAAGGCCGGGTACAAAATCTACTTGGACATGCACTTCTCCGACACCTGGGCGGACCCAACCGCCCAGGCCATCCCTTCGGCCTGGGACGATTCGTCCGTCTCAACACTCGCGGCCGACCTGCAAGCCTACGTCACTTCCACGCTAAAATCCTTCACGGACGGGGGTGTCGACCTTGATATCCTGTCGTTGGGAAACGAAATCAGCGAAGGATTCCTCTTCCCGACTGGGAAGATCAGCAACGACGACTTCAGCAACTTTGCGACGTTGTGGAAGGCGGCGCGGCAGGGCGTGACCGACGCGGTATCCGCTGGCACCACACAACCCAAAGTCATGATTCACCTGGACAACGGGTGGAAGTACGAGACCATGTCGTGGTTCTTTAAGGAGCTCTTCGCTGAGGGAACGGTGTCCACCAGCGACGTGGACGTCTTTGGGTTCTCGTTCTACCCGTTCTACAGCACGGAGGCGACGATCGACGCGCTTACGTCTTCGCTGACTCAGCTGGCCACCTCCTACAGCAAGCCGATCTACATCGCTGAGACCGACTGGCCCACGGAATGCTCGAAGGTCACGCTGAGTGCAGACTACTCGGTGGACGCCAAGGGCCAGCGCGAGTGGGTGATCGCCATCATGAATGTGCTGAACGCGTTGCCCAACAGCTTGGGCGCCGGCATTTTCTACTGGGAGCCGGCATACTTGACCGTGGCGGGTCTCGGCAGCTCGTGCGAATCCGCTCTGCTCTTCAGCGTCAACTGGGACAATTGGCCCGAGACGTACGCTACGGCGCTCTCCTCGGTTAACATGTTCGCATGAATCAGGAGAGGCATCAAGATGACGTTGGGGAGGTTACCTGGACCAGCCAAGGTGTCCGTTTCTTTATCTTGCTTTTAGTAAAGGCCGAAACCCTAATCCCTAAATACGGTTTACGACTGCGAGCTAAGTCAAGATGGGAACTATCGAGTGTCGAGTGTCGAGTCGCCACTTAGCGCGACGAGAAGAGAGATATCCCGGCTGTAAGACTGTGAGATGGATGCACAGGCCCACACGGCTGATGTTGTTGTTTGACCTGGGCATCGTTTGACGCGGCGGATGGTGTCGGCACCAGCTGCAAGGGCGGCAAGAGTTCGGGATGGGACCGGCAGGATGTCAATGCTGCCAATTTGACAGCCAAATTTCACACACCTCGGTGCTCGAGGTTCATAGATGGGAGCGCTGCGACCTCTCTGGTCGTGCACTCGCCTGCAGTGCATCGGATCTGCTCGCGGTTACACACAAGTAATACTTGACTTTTTCTTCTGCCGTGAGCGCCACCACACTTGGCTGTTGACACGATGTTCGCTCGGAGGACGTTGCTCTGGGCTGCAGCGTGTGCATCAGCACTGGTGGCTGATGCAGTGGAGGCGCTGACAAAGGGCCATGACTTGTCCTCCGTCGCGGTCATGGAGAAGGAGCAAGGCACCGTTTGGTACAACACGGCAGGCAAGCAGGCAGCCATCGAAGACATCCTCGGCGCTGGCGGAATGGACAGTGTGCGACTCCGGTCCGTTCATGACAAGCTGCGCCAGCTTTTCGAGTTTGCTCTTGTGTTACTGACTTCACTGATGGCTCTGTAGTATTTGGACGGGGGAGGAGTACGCTCTGAACTACACGCTGCCGCTCGCTCAGCGGTTCTCGAAAGCAGGGTACAAGATTTTCCTCGACATGCACTTCTCGGACACCTGGGCGCAGCCGAGCGACCAGCAAACCCCGTCGGCCTGGGACGCTTCGTCGGTGGAAACTCTGGCGGCAGCTTGCCGTGAACACGTCAGCTCCACGTTGAAGGCGTTCACGGAGGGTGGAGTGGATCTCGACATTTTGTCGATTGGAAACGAGATCACGAACGGATTCCTCTACCCGACGGGCAAGATCGGCAAGGACTTTGGTCCTTTCGCGAAGCTTTGGAAGGCAGCGCGCGAGGGCGTCTCCGATGCTGTGTCAGCTGGAACGAAACAGCCGAAGATCATGATCCACCTCGACAATGGATGGGAGTCGGAGGTCGTGTCGTGGTTCTTCAAGGGACTTTTCACTGAAGGAACGGTGACAGCGGAGGACGTGGACGTGTTCGGCTTTTCCTACTACCCGTACTACAATGTGAACGCGACGCTCAAGGCCCTGACCGAGTCCCTCACCCAAATGGCGAACACGTACAGCAAGCCGATCTACATCGCTGAGACCGACTGGCCCACGAACTGCACGACAGTCACGCTCAGTGAGAAATTTGCGGTTAGTGCGCGAGGCCAGCGCGAGTGGGTGATGGCAATCATGGACGTGTTGGAAGGTTTGCCGAATGGCTTGGGCGCTGGCATCTTCTACTGGGAACCCGGATACATTTCGGTTCCGGGACTTGGCAGTGCATGCGGGTCGAACCTGCTTTTCAGCGTCAACTGGGACAATTGGCCGGACACTTATGCTAAGGCCTACTCGTCCATCTATATGTTTGCTGAGGGCTCTGGCCAGGGAAGCAGCGCCCAACAATCGCAGAGCACTTCAAGTCCGCAGACGCAGATCAATTCCTCGCCAGCTTCCACTCCTACTCGAACTCCCCAGGCGCAGACACAGACAGATTCCTCTCAGCAAAAGCAGATCAATTTCTCGCAGCTGGACCAAAGCAGCAGTGGCCCCAGTCAACAGAGCGGTGGAAGCTCTACGCAGCAGTCTAGTGCAAGTTCAACTCAACAAACCGAGGAGAACCCCGTCCAACAAACGGACGATAGCGTCGTGCAGCAGCAGTAAAGCTTGTTTTGAATAAACCCTAGCGTCAATTACCCTGGAATACGGGATGAATGTTGCAAGCCCTCCACAGTTCCTTATCAACTTTTCAAAAAATTTCCAAACGCGTAGTCAGCATCGTCGCTGCATTGCTCCTTCTGGAACTGGGCAAGACGTTCGTGGATTCGGCGTTGCTGCCCTTCCAGTATATTGGCGACGAATGTGGCGTCTCCGTTTTGGCCCGGATCGCCAAGCCGTTCGAAGAGTATGCCTCGCAGCGTGTCAGCGCTGAGGCGGATATCGCGCTCGATATCCGTCCGCAGCCGCGTGATTCCTTGTTTGAACTGCTTCTTCTGCAGTTGCTCCATATTCTCATATAAAGCGTTGCATTCTTTATGGTGGTTCGTTGTTATCTTCACGTTGACTGGGCTTGGACAAAGAAGATGTGGCGACTTGGTCCGCAACTTTGGTCTCGGTAACGGCAGCAACTCTTCAGAACTCTCTGGTGAGATTGAGCAATCGTCGGAGAAGGTATTGGATTCCAACCTTTTAGCCCTTGGGCTCCCTCGTGTAGTGCGCACCTTGCCGTTCTTTACACTAGTCGTTGAAGCAGACTTCAAAGAAGCATCCACGACGCTGATCTCATCGAAAATGGCTTGAGGGATATCTTCGAAGTCTGCTGGAAGGTTACTCCAATCTATCCACGAGTTTTGCGCACCATCGGAGAGTTGAAACCATTGTGCAGGCGAGTTCCGCGCGTTGAAATCCCGAATAAACAAATACGAAGCAGCAATTCGCTTCATTTTGCGCCATGCGCTCATGGTTGAGTGCTGCCACGGAGTATATAGCGTTGCGGACTGGTCGTACGCCTGAGTCGCAAAATCGCTGATCACAGTGTTTGCTTTCTTCATGACTAGACCCCAGGACCTCACCAGATTGCTCACTTCAGAGCTAGACCAGCACGAACGGCAACTCAAGGAGCTGTGACTGTCCCGATTCACCACCGCAGATTTCGGCTTCGGCAGCGCAACATTGTGCGAAATTGTCCATTTTCTCACCGATTTTAATTTGATAAGCTTCTCAAACGATTTCCGAGTGAGAAGCTTACAGGATTTTCGTTCTCGAGTCGGTATCTCCACTTGGTCCTGCTCTTCGTTCGATAGATCAAACCACGCGCGACCTCCACACTCCTGTTGAAACTCGTCAAAGCGACTTATAAATTGAACTGCCTTGTATAAACTTAGGCGCTGATTTGAAACAGATCCCGCCGTTCTAGTAGATGTTATCTGTTTCGCAAGCAAAGTCGAGATGCGTTTGTCGATGCCTCCTGCCAGCTCCTGCTGGTTAATACGACAAGCAGCCAGACTAGTCTCCAGATCCCTCCAAATTTCAATCATTAGAGATACCTCCAACTTCGTCCAGTCTGGATGGAGAAAGCTTGGACCGATTCGATCAACTTTTTTCCTCGGCTTTCTTGGTGACTGCATCGATGCCATTTTATCTTGGTGCGTGTGTGCGTGGCTTTTGCGTTGGACTGAACGAGAACGAAAGTGGGAAAGGAGTTTGTTGTTCAGCAGTTTTATTGTGATATTTCGCAACAAACAATGCACGGGGTGCTCGTTTCAGTTCACGCGAATCGCTGGCCAACAAGAGCTCGGTACTCAGCTTCGTCTTGAGCTCTCTTCTTCTCAAATCGATCAAATCGAGCGTATACTTGCTGCTTTTGCATAGCCAGCACCTTTGTCACAAAAGCGACGTCGCCACTACTTTTGGGATCCTTCAACTGGTTGCCGATGATGGAGAGCAGCACCTCTGAGCCCCGTTGGATCTCACCTTCGACATCCGCTCGTAACTTGCCGGCAGCTCGTCGCATTTTCGTATTATGCAGCTCCATCATGTTTTCGAGTAGAATGTTGCAATCACGATGCTTGGGCTTGCTTTGAACTTCCAGGCCTGCCTTTGCCTTTTTTGCTTTACCTCGATCCTTAGCTGGGGTTGGTAGGGCATGACGCGTTGAGGGTATACTCCGACTTGCGGTAGATGCAGTAGACATCGGTGAGCATTCCTCACTTGATCTCGAGTGCAAACTGCACGTGCTGCTGTCAGAACGGTGACGTTCCGGAATCTGGAAACGGCCCTCATTCTCAGTGTCTTGCTTGGTGCCAGGAGTGTTAGCCCCAGACAGAGGTGAGAAAGCTGCGGATTGCAGTGGTGTGGTAATTGGGCTTGGCTGGGATGATTCAAGCCGTGGTGAGAGAAAACTCGTACTTGCCGGAACTGCTTCTCTTGGTGCTTCTTGGTCTCTGATCGCCTTGCCTGACCCTGCACTCAACCACCTTTGAACTCTCTCCATCTTGAGCAGCTTGGCAAACGCGTTTCGCCCAAGTGCCGTCGCTAACCCTCGAAACCTGCGCGGTATGAGGCCACGACGTCGCTCGCGCTCGTCGATACTGAGATCGTACCAAAGGCTGCCTCCATCCTGTTGGCGATCTCTGTCATACTGGACCACGAACATGACGAAGTTGCGGATGTGTTGTTTTGCGTTCTCGACAGCGTTGGACGACCGCGAAAACGAGCTTCGCTTGGAGAACAACGCGTACACTTTTGCGTGAAGCGTGCCTGCGCCGCGGGGACATCGCAGCAGAGGATACTTGGCTTCCACCTCGCTCCATGCTTGGACGAGGATGTCGATTTCATGCTCAGTCCAGTGGGTGACGTTAGCCATTGTTTGCCAATGATCTTGTCCCCCAGATGTTGAACAATGTTAGGGAGAAATGACACGGTCCCAACTTGAGACCCCCAATCGAACTAGTAAAACCAAAAACGTATAATTCCAACTCAGTTTTTGCAAAAAACTACATATCAAATCACACAACATGCTAGCTTTGACCTAGCATTCACTTAAGCAAAGTGTTGAGCGAGCAGCGCACGGTTTGCAGCTTCTTCACTTGCTTGCCACTCCTCGAATTCATCGAAGCGATCTTGCACTTGCTGGAGCTGCATATCCAGCACTTTCGCCACGAAGGCGGCATCTCCGCTACCCTCGAGATCCCCACTAGACTGGTCACTGCTGATCGAGCGAAGCATTTCCGAGCTGCGCTGGACTTCGTCTTCGATGTCCGCCCGCAATTTGCTTTCAGCGCGCCGCAATCTCTTGTTTTGCAGCTTGATCATATTTTCAAGAAGAGCATTGCACTCTCGGTGCTTCAGCTTGCGTTGAGGCTTCTGGCCTGCCGTTTCCTTCTCGTTTTCTGGTTGCGTGCGTGACGACACCTGGACTCCTGGTTGGAAACTTTTGAAAGTAGAGTCCTTGTACCATTCCTCAACACCGAAAACTGACATCGGACTGCTTGAAGTACTATCGGAGCCTCCAATCGATAGCTGATCTCCCGTTTCTTTCGCATGTTGTCCAGTGCTTGGACCGGGAGACTCGAACATCGAAGATAAATCGTCTACATCAGCACCTTGGTCCTTTGCAACTTCTGTTGGAGGTTCAGGTTGGGGCGATGGGGGCAGAGACGAGAGAAAACTTAAGGTTGATCGGTCATCCATAGGGTCATCAACTTTCTCGACGTCAGCAGGAGCACTCTCCAGCCACCTCTGAGCTCGCTCCATTGTCAACAGCGTCGCAAAGGTCTTTTGACTGATGCTCGTTGTCAACCCGCGAATTTTAGCCGGCAACAGTTTCCGGCGTTGCTCTCGCTCTTCGACACTAAGCTCAAACCACGGCCGCTCTCCCTCCTTGCGCCGATCTTCGTTGAACTTCTTGACAAAAAGAGCGAAGTTGCGGAGGCGGTTCTTAGCACGCCCCACAGCACACGATGACCGAGTAAACTTGCATCGCTTTGAGAACAGAGCATACAACTTCGCGTGAAGGGTGCCTGCGCTACGAGAGCAGCGCAAAGCTGGATACTTGGCCTCCACCTCGCTCCACGCTTGCACGAGGATATCGATCTCCGTCTCATTCCAGGAAGTCACGTTCGACATTGCTTACGTTGGAGTTTGACGTGCCGCACCGTCCCACTTGCGCGGCAGCCGGCAAATTGGAAAATGAGACCTGAATAAAGTGATATTAGATGTCATCAAGCTGTCCCTAACGGCTGCACTACAACTTTCGCCTTACGGCCTTGATCGGGAGTAGAGCTGACGCAGCAACGCGTGGAAGTCCTCTCTCTCTTGTTGCCGCTCCTTGTGCATCTGTGCGAATAAATCCATGAGCTGCTCCTGCTGCTTCCCCACCAGAGACTCCAGGTATGACACGTTCTGATTCGCGTCTTCCGCCGGTGTCCGCTGATGCAGAATTCCCAGCAGCATCGCTTGGTTCTGCTTGCGCTCCTCCATCCGCTCCTCCTTCAGGTCGCGCATCAGCTGCTCGAACCGCGCATTTTGCGCCTCGAGCAATGACTCCACCACCTTTTCATCCACTGGCGACTCCTCTTCCTCTTCTTCATCTTCCTCTTCTTCATACTCTGGTGACCGCGGATAGTTTGCAACCGGGCGTGTTTCCTCGGGGTCGGACACTTCATCTTCGTCACGAGATGGTGAAAGACTGGGTGACCCCGTCACGGACTCATCCGACGAAGCCTCGGACGATACCGACGGCTGACGCGCCTTCTTGTGGCCGCGCTTCCGCTTGCGACCTGTCACCGCGCCCAGGATGTCCTCCTTCTCCATGATCCCACCGATCTTGTGGAACGTCTCTCGGTCGATCTCGCAGCCCACGCGTTGGCTGGACTTGGGGCTCACGAGCTTCCTCTGCAGGCGGAAGCGTTCATTGAACGTCAGGTCGAACCAGTCCGATCCGTCGAGCGCCTCCAAGCCGGCGACACACTGGCGGATGAAATTGTACGAGTGGATGATGCACCTCTTCTTGGCCGTGATCGAGCCCACGGTCGTATCCGCAGCCCCTCCCATCGCTACGAACTTCTGTCGGATCAGCCAATTTGGCAGCTTGACCTTCTCGTCGGGCTCATTGCCGAGCTCGAGGAACTCATCGGCGGCATCTTGCCACGCATTCACGAACAGGATCCAGTCCCGGGCAGTCCAGGCGTTCTTGGGCGTCATCAGCTCCAGGACGTCGTCCACCTCTTCGTCCTCCGGTTCGGGGGCGACCCCCTCGTCCTTGGAGGGCTTCTTCTTATGGTGACTATGCTTGGTGGCGCTTCCCTTGTGCTTCTTGGCCGGGGGTTGTTTGGTCGCCGGTTTGGCGGCGCTCTGGACGCCGCCGCAGACCCGGTCCAGCTGGCTGAAGAGCTCCGGGTTGACGACGGTCATGCCCTTCTCCTTCTTGTTGGTCACCCGGCGCAGCTCGTGCTGCTCGGCCGCCGACAGGTCGAACCAGCCGG
>JAHWLF010000116.1:0-21362 GCA_024679295.1 Phytophthora parvispora
CGGCTTGCGCTCCTTTGCCTGTGACTGCACTCCGGTGACTGAACAGCTTTTTGCTCAGCCTTCTCTGGCTCGTCTCGTAAGATACTAAGTTATCAGATGATATCGCTAACTTCAAATTGAGCCTGTCGATAATGTTTGATGTATTTGTGGTCGGTGGTGATACTTATCCCGTGTTCATCACGGCGATGGCAGTGAGCAACTACAACGCCACGGTGATGGCAGTGAGCAACTACAACGCGTGCTCAAGAGCAACCAGCGCACGACATGGAGAACCCCCAGCTGCTGATACTAAGCGTGACGCTGGGATCCTTCTTCGGTGGCCGCAACATCCTGCACTACGATAAGATTGCTGAGCTCGTCGCCAAGGTGTACATCATCGGCCGCTGCTGCGTCTTCTCGGGCGAGCTCTCCTTCTAGTAATAAAAAGATTGAGCTGTATTGTGTTAGTTTCAAGTTTTGCAACCTGAGCAACTTCTAAAAGCTCCCCTTCTAGAGCAACACCGGTACCGGTAGCTGAAGCGAACATCCTCTTATTCTCTCCGTGCTTTTCTAGATGTTACAGTAAATCAAATCAAGCGTTGCAGCGCAAGTTCGTCGTCGAGAGTCCAACACCATTGCGTTCCAAATTGGACTCCAATTTCCAGGCAAGCTGATACATAACCTCTCTCTCGCGCTCGACTAGGTCATGCCACTGCACAATACATGTACAAATAAAGCTTCACAGCAACGCAACGGCCGAACGTGCTCCGATCCGAAATGTGCACGTACCCTTCATTCCCCAGCTCAGAATTGTGATCTACTAGCACCTGTGACTAAGGCTTACTTGACATAGTCTTAGGCCACATACAAATAACTACTTTGTTGGAAACGCCAAATTGCATGGGGTCATATCTAAGCTCAACTTAACCCCGGACTCAGCTCGACGCCTGACAATCACTACATGTACAACTTCAGGTCACAATATCTACGCAGATTTCTGCTTAGTAAGCAGTTCTCTGACTGTTTTCCGTTTCCAACCATGATGCTTCCCTAGCTCTAATGCATCCAGCATGCTCTCTGAACGATGAAGAGATGATTCACATTTTCTTGGTGGGGACGTCGTCCAAAGCTATGAAACACATAGCTTATGGTGGTCGACCCTCAAAGCAACATGGAGCGAAGCGAAGCGTTATGCTCCGCTAGTTGTATATTATAATATTTTGGCGTATATCACCGATTTACAGCTCGTGTGTAATACGATCGAGCTGATTTAACAACGCTACGTATGCAAGAGCAAGCACCAGAGTCTTTTCACTAACGGTCTCATTATGTGTGTCCATGTTTTGCTACGCGCCAAGTTTACAGATGCACATGTCATCTTTTTAAATGCCTATGATCAATGATACTTTAAAAAAATAAAAACAAGCCCGTGGCTAATTCAGATACCTTAGTCGGCCTCCTCCAGCATCCGCACCACTTGGGCCGCGGACGGTCGTAGTGCGGAATCATATTGACAGCAAGCTACCCCAATTCTGCGAATTCGGGCTGGACACTCGTGTGTGAAGCTCGGACGCAGCACACCTGCGATCACGTCCGCCAGGATCTGGAACGGCTTGGGTTTGGCACCTCTCAATGTGGACGCGTCCTGGTACGGGGTCTTGCCCGTGTCCAACTCGGTCAAAACCACACCGAAGGAGTACACGTCTGCTAGTTCCGAGTACTTCTTGCCTTCCAGTATCTCTGGAGCTGTCCAGTACGGCGTGCCGACTCCGGCGGTCATGGAATTATCCTGTCGACCTCGACTCACCCCGAAGTCGATGAGCTTTGCCTCCAGCATCCTCGTCAACAGGACGTTCTTCGACTTGAGGTCTCGGTGAATAAGGGGAGGCGACAGGGAGTGCAAGTACTCCAGCGCGCCGGCGATCCCGACGGCGATATGGATTTTATCCCTCGGCCACGTCATCAGATCGCCGTTCTTGAACAAATACGACTGCAAGTCTCCCATGGGCAGCCACTCGAGCAACATGACGAGGTTGTCGAGGCTGTTCCAGGAGACCGCGATGAACGAGGCGATGTGTGGGTGAACCAAACTGGCGCTCAGCTCGATCTCCTGAGCGAACTCCTCCACTTCGTCCGCACGGTGGGCTTTGTGCTGTAACAGTCTTTTAGCAGCAACCTGTTGGCCCTGGTACACACAGAGCCACACTTCTCCATTCGCACCTTTGGACAGAGCTCGGAGGAATTTCAAAGTCTCGTACGGAACGCGCTTCCCGACTAGGTGGTGGCTACCAAGTAGCGTCTTCAGCGTGAGGTTTGACCCAGTGCTAAGCTCTTCTTGGAACGTTGCCGTCAGGCGAATCGTGCCGTCAACGCCTGTGCGGGACGTAGCCTCGCTGTCTTCAATGGTTTGAAGTGTTGCGCGACCACGACCCGAGGCCTCTTCAAAGGAATCGGCATCCCTACAAGCTTGGTAAAAGTTCTCCGGATCGGCTAGCGCTTGGCCAAGTGTGGTAAAGTCCGCACGGGCTTGACGTCTTCGCTTCCTGAGCATGAAGAGCACGACCAGACTCGCGACGAGAATTGCGCCGATGATCGGCACCAACAGCACCAAATTAAACCCGTCGTCACTCGATGTCGAACGTGCTGTAGCTGAATAGTCTTCTTCCAGCCACCGAGAGACCCAGGCGCTGCCTCGAATTTCTTGCTTCTGGGCGTTGATGTAGTCCGAAATGTTCGCACTCGAATAGCAGGGCAGCACCAAAGACCCGTATCCGCTGTTCTGCTCGCTTGTGGCACATGCACCGTAGCTTGGCTCCTCATTCTTCTCGATGGTATGAATCGCGGCGACTTCGTAGGAAATCCCCGTGCTCTTGTCCTTCCAGATGTGCTTCATTATCAACGGAGTGGGGATCACCTTGGGGTCTCCGCCAGTCTCCCACATGGGGACGTTGGGGTCACTCGTATCTGTAAAATCCTCGATGACACATCGAGCGACACTAATCATTTTGTCCCCACTGCAGTAGAGGTTGCTGTAGCTCGTAAGGTTATCCGGCTGGGAGCAATTCATCGCCACACACCCGACGTCCTCAAACTCGACTAGTGGAATGGCTAGGTCGGTGACTGAGTACCCACCCAGCGTCCAGATCTGCACTGGAATATTCTTCGGAGACAGCGCGAAACCAGTGTCCCACAACAGTGCGCGCTGTGCGATCCCAGATAGTTTATCCCAGGAAAGCTGCAAGGCATCGAGCCGCCGCTTTACAGCGGATGGCAGATGAAAACTACCGAGTTGGGATGCTGAAGCTCCAGCTTTGGCTCGGAAGTAAAGCTGCCGGGCGAGATCGGAGTTGGTTCCGTCGAATGCGAAGAAAATGTAATCCGAGGGCAACACCGCGTCTCCGTACGACCCTGAGGCCTCAAGGCGGCGAATATGCTCGATCTTCATTACCACGTAGCGGAACGCTGGGAATTGTGGTGATCAGGAAGACGCAAAAAGCTGAATGAGGTCCGCTCCGAGGCAAGTCGTTGGGCTTCAGAAGGGCAATCCTCACCTCGTACCTGCACATGGGCAGCCATCGCGTTTGGATATCAAATGGCTTCATGATCCCATCGGGTGTTGTTTCTCTGCTAGATCAACTTGTTTCTGCCTCCGATCATCGAGCTGTCCGCTTCCTTCTTGCTACAAATCCAAATGATACTCCCGAATATTTAGGGAAAGGCGGCATTTCAGAACGATGGCAGGAAGTGCCGGTGCAACCAGAGTATTTACAAAGCCAGTAGATCGTAGGCGCTCCTCCCGTAGGCGTAAAAAAACAAAGCCATTCAGAGATTTAGGGGAACAAATAATTCAGCTCATGAACCCAACGATAACAATTGGGATTTATCAGGTAGATCTCACACTTAGTCATCTCCTTCCAGCATTCGCACCACTTGACCAGCCGTTGGGCGTCTCGTCGGGTCCTGTTGGCAACAAGTGACACCAATACGTCGGATACGTCTAGGACAGTCCTCTGAAAAGCTCGGGCGCAGCATCCCGGACATTACATCCGACAAGATCTGAACTGGTTTTGGTTTCTTTCCATTCGAGGTCAACGCGTCGTGGTATGGTAGTTTACCGGTGTCAAGCTCTGATAACACCACTCCAAAGGAATAAATGTCGGCTTGCTCAGTGTACCGACCGCCTTGGAGAATTTCTGGGGCCGTCCAGTACGGCGTCCCCACCCCAGCGGTCATGGAGTTCTCCTGTCGTTCACGACTGACGCCGAAGTCGATAAGTTTGGCCTCTAACATCCTTGTGAGCATGATATTCTTCGACTTGAGGTCGCGATGGATCAGTGGAGGCGATCGAGAGTGCATGTACTCCAGTGCATGCGCTACTCCGACGGCAACGTAGATTTTGTCCCTGGCCCACGACATCAAGTCGCCATTCTTGGCCAAATACGTCTGAAGGTCTCCCATGGGGAAGAACTCGAGCACCATGAGCAGATTATCGAGCGTATTCCACGCAACCCCCACGAAAGACACGATATTTGGATGAACCAAGCTGGCGCTGAGCTCAATTTCCTTTGCGAACTCTTCGACTTCGTCCGCTAGATGGGTCGTGTTCTGCAGTAGTCGCTTCACCGCAACTTGCTGATCGTAAAATTCACACTGCCAAACCTCCCCGTTAGCGCCTTTTGACAACGCGCGCTTGAAGAAGATGCTCTCGTACGGAAGGCGTTTCCCTGCCAGAAACTCGCTTTCGAGGAGGATTTTGAACGTGATATTCGACCCGTCAGCAAGTTCTCTCTCGTGGATGGACTTAAATCTGATCGTCTTGTCGCCGCCACGGGTCGAGATCGTCGCCGTGTCCTCAATGGTCTGAGCTGTCGATCTTCCCCGCATAGAGCCATCTTCTGCGAATTGTGCATCCGCGCAGTCCCGGTAGTGGTAGTGACAGGCGGGAGACTGCTCCAGCGCAATTTGCTCGGCCTTTGCTTGCCGCTTTCGCTTGACGAAGACGAAAAGCCCAACCAGGCAAATGACAACAACAACTCCGACCACAATTGGCACTAGGAGCATCAGGTTGAGCTTGCTGCTGTCTTGGCCGCTAGATGACGTACCTGCAGTCTCCAAGTAATCCTCTCGAAGCCATCGTGAGACCCACGCACTGCCTTGTACTTCTTGCTTCGTGTCGTTGATGAAGTTCGAGATGTTCGCAGTTGTGTGGCACGGCAGCACTAGCGATCCGTACCCGCCATTTTGGTCGGCCGTAGCGCACTCGTTCCACGCAGGTTCAAAGTCCCGCTTAACCGTGTGGATAGCGAAAACAACGTACGAGTTGTGGTCGAGGCTGTCGTTCCAACTGTGTTTGTAGATCTGTGGCGTCGGGACCACCTTAGGATTGCCCCCGGTCACCCACATCGCCATGTGAATTTCGATGGTTTGAACGAAATCCTCCACGACGCACCGGGCTGCTTTGAGCATGTCAGCTCCCGTGCACTGCTGGTTGCTCAGACTGGTGGTGCCATCGGGTTGCGGGCACGTGTGTTCGGTGCAGTTCACGGCTAGAAACTCGTCGACCGGGACTGCTAGGTCCGACATGGTGTGTCCACCAAGGGTCCAAATCTTCACAGGTTTATCGTCCGGCGACAGTCCGTAGCCCGAGTCCCAGAGCAGAGCTCGTTGCGCGATGCCCGGGAGCTTTGTCCAGTCAAGCTGAAGACCATCGAGCCGAGATTGGACAGTTGACGGTACGTCGAGGCTCTCCAAGGGTGACACCAAGTCTCCAGCTTTGGCTCGATAGTACAGTTGACGAGCGATGTCGGAGTTGGTTCCGTCAAACGCGAAGGAGGCGTTGCTCGAAGGCAGCTCCGCACTACTGTAGGAGCCCGAACTTGCAAGCTGCCGCTCCTCCATCGCGCGCTTTTTCGCCTCGAGTACGCCCCGGAAGCTGCAAAACTTGAAATGAAGGGTTCGCATGAGGCACACTTGCCGTTGCGTCGGCGTACCCTACTTTGCAGCCAGTGGGCCTCCTCCACCGGCGTTTTAGTACCAGTAGGGAGCCCTTAGCGCTGAGCACCGCGAAACGCTTCAACTGCACAGCTAGCTGAACTGCCACGCGTTTGCTCGTTTGGTGGTAGCCCAACGCTGGTGCGTGCAAGTGGATGACGAGCTCAAACTCGTGAAGGTCTCAGCAGCACCATTGCTCGAAGGTAATCCGCTGACAGTTCGACGACCCAATGGCTACGGACAATTTGAGTTCAGCCAAGGCGGCTTCCTGTCTGCGTGACGAGTCTACCAGAACACTGTTTTTTTCTCGATCGTTGTCTCGAAAGTATTAGTTTACATCACGCAAGAAGGACATTTATGAGGTTCAAACGCAACGTGAGATCGGAGAGGCTTGGCCCGTATCCGTTCTACTCGGCATTTTCTAGCATTCTAACCACTTGCGCTGCCGTAGGACGTCGGGCCGGATCATGCTGACAACAGGCCACTCCGATGCGGCGAATGCCCTGAGGGCAGTCGTCCGAGAAACGTGGGCGCAGCATTCCTGCCATCACGTTGGACAAGATCTGGAAAGGCTTTGGCTTCTTTCCTTCAGGCGTCAAAGCGTCAGCGTACGGGGGTTTGCCAGTGTCCAGTTCCGAGAGCACCACGCCAAACGAATAGATGTCCGCTTGCTCCGTGTACCTCTTACCCTCGAGGACCTCAGGCGCTGTCCAGTACGGGGTACCGACGCCAGCAGTCATCGAATACTCCTGTCGTCCACGGCTCGCGCCAAAGTCAATTGTCGTTCACGGCTCGCGCCAAAGTCAATCAGCTTCGGCTCCAGCTTCCGGGTCAACATGATATTCTTCGACTTCAGGTCACGGTGGATCAGAGGAGGCGACTGCAAGTGGAGATACTGGACGGCGCGCCCGACACCCACCGCGACGTTGATCTTGTCCTGGGCCCACGTGAGCAAGTCGGCGTTCTTGGCCAAATACCCCTGCAGGTCTCCAACCGGGAAGAATTCGAGCACCATGACCAAGTTGTTGAGCGTGTTCCACGCCACGCCGACGAAGGTAACGATGTTAGGATGCACCAAACTGGCGCTGAGCTCGATCTCCTTGGAGAACTCCTCGACTTCCTCCGCTCGGTTGTCCCTGGCCTGTAGGAGCCTCTTGATGGCCACTTGCTGGCCGGAGTATTCGCCGAGCCACACTTCTTCATTGATTCCCTTCGACAGAGCTCGCTCAAAACGTAAAGCCTGGTACGGAATACGCTTCCCAGATAAGTGCTCGCTGGTGAGTAGTGTTTTGAGAGTGGGGGTCGACTCGGCGCTGACATTTGTTAACGGGTAGGTGCGGTTGAATCCGTCGCTGCCGAACCTGCTGGAAGCGTTTTCGGTACTGTCGATAATTTCAGTGGTAGGACCACCTTGAGTTGAGTTGTCAGCATCACTACACGCTGCATATAACGCGATTGGAGTTGTTTGGCTCTCTTCTGCTGGGGTTGAAGCATGCCGGTGCTGTCTGCCCCGCTTGAATAATACACCCACAACGACGAGCGCGAGGATAACCACGACCCCGGCAATGATGGGGACAAGGAGCACTAAATTGAACGCTGTGCTGCTGGTTTTGCTGGACCCCGCACTTGTCGCTGTGCCATAGTCCTCCACGAGCCACCGCGAGACCCAGTCACTTCCTCCCGCCGTTTCTCTTTCGGCTTCAATAGCCGAGGAAATGTTCGCGGTCGTGTAGCACGGAAGCACTAGCGACCCGTAGCCATCGTTTTGGTCGGCAGTGGCGCACTCGTTCCATGCTGGCTCGTAGACCAAGTCGATGGTGTGAATCGCAAAAACAGTGTAGGAGTTGTGGTCGTCGCTGTCCTTCCACGTGTGTTTTCGGACTCGAGGCGTCGGAACCACCTTCTCGTTACCGCCGGTCACCCACATCGCTGCGTTCGGGTTGCTGTCGTCCTCAAAGTCCTGCACGACGCACCTAGCAGCTTTCAGCATTTGAGCGCCGGTGCACTGCTGGTTGCTCAAGCTTAGAGTTTTGTCCGGCTGCGTACACAAGTGCTCCTCACAACCGACGGCGAGGAACTGCTCGTACGGAACAGCGAGGTCCGTCATGGAGTGGCCGTTGAGCGTCCACATCTGCACGGGCTCGTCGTCGGGGGAGATGCCGAACCCGGAATCCCACAGCAGGGCTCGTTGTGCAATACCAGACAAGCTATCCCAGTCGAGGCGGAGGCTGTCGAGCCGCTCTTTGACAAGTGGGGGGACATTGAAGTTGTCGAACGGGGCCGCGGAGTCGCCCGCCTTGGAGCGGAAGTAGAGCTGCCGAGCGATGTCGGAGTTGGTCCCGTCCCAGGCGTAGAACGAGTCGTTGGAGGGTAGTATGGCATCCATGTAGGACGCGAGTCGGCGGGGCTTGCGAGGGTGCATTCAAACTGATGATTTGACTGCTTCGAGCACAGGTGCTTGCTTACGGGGCGGCCAAAGCTAGAATGACCAACCCGCTAGGTTCAACTAGCATCGGAAGGGTACAGCAACTCGGTCATCGGCGGATGGCGACTCTCCCGAGAACCCATGGCAGTGCTGTAAGGGAGGCTTGATGGGCAAGCTTCGAGTTTTGTTGCTTTGCTACGGAAAAGGCGATCTTTGCTAACCTACGGTACCAAACGACTTTCTCGGAGTTGTCCATCGGTGATATCTGACACGGTGTAGCCATTGGAAAACACCAACGGATAATTGTTACCAAGTGTGGTGTTTCCTGATCTCATTTACAACAACACATTCATTTGTCAACAAACGTCCATGTGCCTTACAATGTTTCATGTTATATAGTTCCAAAGAGAAAAAAACACGATAAAATCATCGTTAAACCGCAAAGGTGTGAAGTTGTGAGTGGTGGCGTTCTTTTTTACAGCGAAACATGCAGTACATCTATACTTCTACAGCAGAAAATATATATAGAGTGGTTCGAAGGAGTCAGGCTACAAAAGGCAATCACAACAGATCCACAACCTGGACAAGTTTAGTTAAAGATCTGAGGTGATCATGACAGAAGTTCATCGCTGCCCTTGGACGAATGCTCCCTTGGAAGGGACAGCCACAACAGGTTTGTTTATTAAGTGATTTACTGTGGGAACTACGGGATAGTTGGCCGATCTCTGGGTTATTTGAAGTACTGCCATCCCGTTCACTCAATTGTTGTAGCTAGCACACAATAATATGCGTGGGGGGATAATGCTCAAGTCTTGAAATTTGGAAGTTAATCCTCCCCTTCCAGCATCAGCACAACCTGAGCTGCGGTTGGGCGTCTTGCTGGATCCTGTTGGCAGCAAGCCACACCGAGGCGACGGATGCGGCGCGGGCAGGTTTCCGAAAAACTCGGTCGAAGCGTACCGGCCATCACATCTGCCAAGATCTGGAACGGCTTGGGCTTCTGCCCATCCTGCGTTAACGCGTCGTGGTACGGAAGCTTGCAAGTATCAAGCTCCGACAGCACCACACCGAAGGAGTAGATGTCCGCTTGCTCCGTGTATCGGTTGCCCTCGAGGATTTCAGGGGCCGTCCAGTACGGGGTGCCGACACCGGCGGTCATGTAGAGGTCTTGGCACCCACGGCTCACGCCGAAGTCAATGAGCTTCGGCTCTAGCTTCCGTGTGAGGAGGATGTTCTTTGACTTGAGATCACGGTGGATTAGTGGCGGGATCCGAGCGTGAAGGTACTCGAGCGCACGTCCGACTCCGACCGCAACATCAATTTTGTCCTTCGCCCATGTGAGCAAGTCGGAGTTCTTGGCCACGTATTCCTGAAGATCCCCCATCGGGAAGAACTCGAGCACCATCACCAAATTGTTTAGGCTGTTCCAGGCTACACCGATGAACGTGACTATGTTGGGGTGAACCAGGCTAGCGCTCAGCTCAATTTCTCTCGCAAACTCCTCCACATCCTCTGCTCGGTTATTTTTTCTTTGGAGAAGTCGTTTGACAGCGACTCGCTGGCCCTGGTGCTCAGCAATCCACACTTCGCCGTTAGCTCCCTTCGAGAGAGCTCGCTCAAGACTAATATCCTCGTACGGAATACGTTTCCCAATTAAGTACTCGCTGCCGAGAAGCGTTTTGAGTGTGACGTTCGACTTGGAGCTCAAACTCTCGTCCAAAGTGCTCATGCGTCTTAGCCCGTTGAAAGTATTTGCGCTTGAAGCTGTCTCCGTGTTCATAGTTCCGTTCGTGGGGCGCCCACGAAGATCGTTGTCGTCGTAAGGACTATTCATCTTTCCGGCGTGATATAAACTATGTGGGGAGCCAAGATTCTCTTCAGGCGGGTTACTCGACGCGTTCATGCCACGTCTGCGCTTAATAAATACGGCGAGACCGACAACTCCGACAACGACAACCGCTCCAGCAATGATCGGGATCAGCAAGAGTTTGTTAAACCCGCTGTGACCGTCTGTCAGAGAAGTACCAGTCGAACCTATACCGGAATAGTCCTCCACGAGCCACCTAGAAACCCATGGAGTGCCGTGAACGTCCTCCATCGCATTACGAACATCATCCGACACTTTCAAGCTCGAGTAGCAGGACAACACGAGGGATCCGTAGCCTTCATTTTCGGTTTTACTTGGACACACGCCATACGCTGGCTCGTCGTCCTTGTCCACTGTGTGGACAGCAAGGACCGTGTACGAAATTTTGGTCGAGTCCTCTTCCCACTCGTGCTTCCTGACCCGAGGAACGGGGATGGAGTTCGGATTGCCGCCGGTGATCCACATGGCGCCGTGGATTTGCACGGGATCCACAAAGTCGTCCATGACACACCGCGCCGCGTTGAGCATTTGCTCGCCGTTGCAGTAGAGATTGCTGTAGCTCGTGGTGTTGTCTGGCTGCGTACAGTTCATCTCCACGCAGCCCACGCCTTGGAACTGCACCAGCGGAATGGCCAGATCCGACATCGAGTGCCCTCCCAGCGTCCACATCTGCACCGGTTTGTTGTCAAGGGTGATGCCAAACCCCGTGTCCCAAAGCAACGCAAGTTGTGCGTTGCCCGACAGGCCGTCCCAGCCGATCTTGAGCTCATTTAGTCGGTCCTTGATCTTGTCGGGCACTTGGAAGTTCGTGAATGGCTTCGTCGTCTCCCCAGCTTTGGCGCGTAGGAATAGTTGCCTCGCGAGGTCGGAGTTGGTCCCGTCGTACTCGAAGTAGGTGGAGTTTGAAGGCAGCACCGCGCTCATGTACGAGGGCGACGACCCGAGACGACGCTCATAGAGCACTTGCATGGCTGGCGACGATGGCTTGGCGGCCGGTAATACCCCGTATGAGAAGGATAAAAGCGGAATGAGCAAGAGAGGAAGCTGGGAGCCCTCGGCTGGTTTACCCGAAGCGCGTCAACCTTGTGCCTAATTCGGATCAACGGTGTCATGCGATGGTGTGGACTCTTCATCGCATCGCATCAAAGCCAGGGTTGCTCGGCGGACGTAGCGGTCCGATGTCATCTACACTTAGCACTTAGGAGGCTGCATGGCGGATGTTGGGGCAACAAGCTCTCACATCTTGCTTACCATTGCGATGACGACAAAAATGCTTTGGCAGCATGAAAGACTCGGTACTTCAACGCCTTTATTCGATTTAGATGTTCTGTTTCATTGAACCGTACTTTCGGGACGGTCTAATTGATATCGATGCCCTTGAGCATCTTTACCACGTCAGTTGCAGTGGGCCGCTGGGCTGGATCGACTTGGCAACACGCGATGCTAACCCGGCGAATTCGCTGACGGCATTCGTCCGAGAAACTCGGGTGGAGGGATTTAGCCATCACGTCTACCCAGATCAGAAAAGTTTTCTTCTCCCCCGAGACCGCCGCGTCATAGTTAGCAGTACTCTTGTCGAGCTCCAATAGCACCACACCGAGCGAGTAGATGTCAGCCTTGTCAGTGTATCTGGCACCTTCAAGAATCTCCGGAGCCGTCCAGTAGGTTGTGCCGGTCCCTGTTGTCATCATGAAGTGCGCCTGTGGGTTTCGAGTCACACGAAATCCGACAAGCTTGGCTTTTAAAGTTTTTGTGAGCAAAATATTCCTCGACGTAATGCCTTGATGGAGAAGTGGAGGAGAGCGCGAGTGAAGGTGATCTACAGCGAGCCCAATCCCAATAGCGATGTGTATAATATGTTTCGCGGAGAGGAAGTCCGAGTTCTTGGCCAAATACGCTTGCAGGTTCCCCGTTGGGTAGTACTCCACTACCATCACCAAACTGTTGGCGTCGTTCCACGCTACTCCGAAAACAGAAACAATGTTCGGGTGCGTCAAACTGGCACTGAGCTCGATCTCCTTTACAAATTGCGCTGGGTCGTTCGCGCAGTGTGAGTCTGTCTCGAGCAGTTTCTTGATCGCAACTTGCTGACCTCGGTAGACGCCTAGCCACACTTCTCCAGTGCCCTTACTGGACAATGCTCGCTCAAAACTGAGGCTCCCGAATGGAATGCGTCGTCCGATGAGCGATGCGCTATTGAACAGTGCTTCCACTATCGTGTTTGAGTCGGAAGTGCGTTCGCTTTCCAGGGTCGTCGACATTTGCCAAGAAGGCTTGTTGACGTGGGGACACGAATCAGTCGTCCGATCAGTGTCTGTGTCTTCAGTTGTCACATCAGTGAATTGAGTTGGGCTCGTATTGCTTTTATTGTTGCCAGAATTCTTGCAGCTCTCGTTCGTCCCCTTAGGAGACGGCGCGCTCTCTGCAGTCACCCAGTCGTGATGGTCTTTTTTGTGCTTCATCTGCTTCACAAACAACACAAGCCCAGCAAGTCCAACAAGGAAGCACACCCCAGCAGCGACTGACGCAAGAGCGACCAACTTGACATGGTGCATCGTCTGCGGCTTCTTTCCGAAGTCCTCCACCAGCCACCTCGAGACCCAAGCGCTACCCTGAACTTCCCCCATTCCAGCCTTAGTTTCTTGCGATATGTTTGCCGTGGAATAGCAGGGCAAAACCAAAGACCCATAGCCGCCGTTTTGGTCCGTCCGAGCGCACTGGTTCCACGCCGGCTCGTAGATGTCGTCAATCATGTGGATCGCGAAGACAACATATGAGTTGTTGTCGATAGAACTCTTCCAGGCGTGCTTTCGGATTAGTGGGGTCGGTATCGCCTCGGAATTACCCCCTGTCACCCACGTTGCGGTATGCGGGTCACTGGAATCGACGAAGTCTTGCACGACGCACCTAGCTGTCTGGAGCATTTGAGATCCCGTACACGCTGGACTGGTGCAGCTGGGAGTGCCATCTGGCTGCATGCATGCGCGCTCTTGACATCCAATGTATTGGATCTGAGCGAGAGGAACCGCTAGGTCCGCCATGGAGTGCCCGTGCAATGCCCACATCTCCACGGGGTGGCAATCAGGCGATATGCCGAAACCCGAATCCCATAGCACAGCTCGTTGCGCGATACCGGATAAACTATTCCAGTCAAGTTGGAGATTATTAAGCCGATCTTGGACACGCTGAGGGATGTCAAACTTGTCAAGCGCTGACACGGAGTCCCCTGCTTTCGCCCGGTAGAAGAGCTGTCGAGCGAGGTCGGAGTTGGTGCCATCCCAGGAGTAGGTTGTGCTGTTTGAGGGTAATACTGCGTCCTTGTATGATTGATATCCCTTATCGGAATTCATGCGAGTGGAGACAAATATCGGCTCTGAGGCAGAAGGTAGAATGAGCAGGTAGCAGGTACCTACCTAGTTGACTGCCGTGTACGTTGGTGGCTCCATAGCGTATTTAATGAATTTAGCTCAACGGAACGAACTTTCCCATCCCATGCCAAGGCGGCATAAGAACGGAAGTAGGATTCACGGCGGCGCTGGGTGGCTGTCTTGAGTGGTCTGCCAAAAGCAACGAGAAGAAACGTATTTCAACGGAGCTTTAAAAGTGTCTATTGCTTTGGATGTATTGAATGACAACGTCGACACGAGAGAAAAACGGCCTGACTTCCTCTAGGGATATTGGTACATATATCGCTTCGTAGATTGAGAGTTAGTGGCCACAGCATCGACGACCATCCGCAATATAAAGCACAATGATCTTTATCATCAATTTAACATGTCGGCCCAGCCGACATGTTAAAGTGCGTTGAGAGTTCAAGTAAGTTCGAGAAGGTAGAAAGCAAGAAGTGCGTGGTCTGCAGCAACTTCCTTACTTGTCTCCACTCAGCATCTTCACCACTTGGGTAGCGGTGGGGCGTTGACTGGGATCATGCTGGCAGCACGCCTCACTGATGAGGCGAATCCTGGCCGGGCAGCCCCCCGTGAAGCTCGGACGAAGCTTTCCGGCCATCACGTCCTCCATGATCTGGAACGGTCTCGGTTTCTTACCGTCGGGTCTCAGTGCGTCGTGGTACGGCAGTTTGCCAGTGTCGAGCTCGGACAAAATGACCCCGAACGAGTAAATGTCCGCCTGCTCAGTGTAGCGCTTCCCTTCCAGGATTTCCGGTGCCGTCCAGTACGGGGTACCGACACCAGCAGTCATCGAGTACTCCTGACGGGCTCTGCTCACGCCAAAGTCGATGAGCTTTGGCTCCAGCGAGTCGGTCAGCATCACATTCTTCGACTTGAGGTCGCGATGGATAAGCGGCGGCTCTCGGGCGTGGAGATATTCCACAGCATGTCCAATCCCAAGCGCAATGTGGATCTTGTCCTTGGCCCACGAGAGCTCGTCTCCGTTCTTGTCGAGGTACGATTGGAGGTCCCCAGCGGGGAAGTATTCGAGCAGCATCACCAGGTTGTCCAGCGTATTCCACGCTACACCGATGAAGCCGACGATGTTGGGATGGATCAGACTAGCACTCAGCTCAATCTCGTAAGCAAAGTCCTCAACTTCGTCCGCGCGGTGGGTGTTGGTCTGCAGTAGTCTCTTGACCGCGACCTGTCGACCTTGGAAAGCTGCTAGCCACACCTCACCGTCGGCCCCCTTCGAGACAGCTTTCTCAAAACTAATGGCTTCGTAAGACACGCGTTTGCCGACGAGGTGCTCGCTGCCCAGGAGTTTCTTCATGGTGTAGTTGGAGCCTGCACTGAATTCCCCCTGGTAGCTCCCCTGGAGGCTGGGCCTGAACCGAATAGTGCTGTCGATACTCCTGCGTGATCCGGTCAAGCTGCTTTCGATTGTACCCGCTGTCAGACGACCGCGCGAGACCACCTCTTCATCCAGGACAGTATCTGTGCAAGCTTGGTATGGAACCTCTGGCGATGGAGGATTGTTTGCGTTGGTAGGCGGCAACTCTTCTTGGAGCGAAGTGTTGGCAGCATTGTTGCTGCGTCGACGCACGACGAATATGACTAGCACTATGACTCCGCCAACGACTAGTGCACCTGCCACGACGGGAATGAGGTACAGCGGGTTAAACCCATTATTCCGGTCGCTTATTGACGTTGAAGTCGATCCATCCGTTGCTTCACCACCACCACCACCTCCGAAATCCTCCACGAGCCAGCGAGAAACCCACGGAGATCCCTTGACTTCCTCTCTCGCAGCCCAAAGTTCGTCGGTCACATTCATCGTGGTGTGGCAGGCAAAAACCAGCGACCCGTACCCGTCGTTCTGGCCCTCCGTGGCGCACTCGCCGTACGCAGGTTCGTCGTCCTGATCCACTGTGTGGACAGCAAGAACCGTGTACGAAATGTTGCTGTAGTCGTCGGTCCAGTCGTGCCGTCTGACCCGAGGGACCGGTATCACCTTGGGGTTGCCACCAGTGATCCACATTGCGCCGTGAATCTTCACACTATCCTGAAAGTCTGCCATGATGCATCGTGCAGCGCTGAGCATCTGCTCGCCGTTGCAGTACTTGTTGCTCAAACTCGCGGTGCCGTTCGGCTCGGGACAGCTTTGCTCCACGCAACCCACGACTTGGAACTGCACGAGAGGGATGGCAAGATCCGACATGGCGTGGCCACCTAGCGTCCAAATCTCCACGGCGTAGTTGTCGAGCGTGAGGCCGAAACCTGTATCCCACAAAACCGCAAGCTGCGCGATGCCCGACAGGTCCTCCCACTTGACCTTGAGCGCGTCAAGGCGTGCCTGGACTTTGTCGGGCACGAAAAAGCTGGTGAGCTGCTTCACAGAGTCACCGGCTTTGGCTCGGAGGTAGAGTTGTCTCGCCAGGTCGGAGTTAGTGCCGTCGAACGCGAAGAAGGTGGCCTTCGACGGCAGCACTGCGCTCATGAACGAATCCGACGATTCAAGCCGACGCCCGTAGCTCACTTTCATTGGTGTCGATGGTCCCTCACCAAACAGGGGTGTAAGTTTGTACAGTTTGCTTGGAAAGGATAGTACTCAAATGAGGGAACGGCTAGAGCGTAGGTATGAGCAGATTAACCATCAAATTTCCTCGAGGGTATCAGAATCGAAGCGCTGTCGTGGACAGTGAGCGTTCCCCAGTGATTAGAAGGCCTCGTCATTGGAATCGCGTGTATGACCAGGAACGAGGTCGGTCTTCCTTATGTATTTGCATTCCAATCTTAGGATACTGTTAACGTTAGCAACTCGAAATTCCCTAGTGTCACCGCGATTCAAAAAGGCTAAAACAAGTACAAGTCGGCTTCTGCAGACAACTAAACGCGAATTCACTTGATGCACTGTGGAGAGAAGTAAACGTGCTAAATTGTTTGAATTCGTGATTTACAAGCCTGTACTGCCAAATCATAGCCTGTAGCATAAAAACAAATACTTCCAATATTCACTTTGATAAACTTCAACGCCTTGCGTTTAGTCCGCCCCTTCCAGCATCTTCACCACTCGAGCAGCGGTCGGCCGTCTTGACGGATCGTGTTGGCAGCAAGCCACGCCAATGCGGCGAATTCTACGCGGACAGTGTTGTGAAAAGCTCGGCCGAAGAACGCCAACCATCACATCAGCCAATATCTGGATTGGTTTTGGCTTAACACCACCATGCCTCAACGCGTCGTGATACGGCAGTTTGCCCGTATCTAGCTCCGAAAGTACCACACCGAACGAGTAAATGTCAGCCTGCTCGGTATATCGCTTGCCTCCCAGTATTTCCGGGGCTGTCCAGTAAGGCGTTCCGACGCAAGCTGTCATGGAGTATTCTTGACGGTCTCGGCTAACGCCGAAATCGATAAGCTTCGGCTCCAGTTTTTTCGTTAGCAGGACGTTCTTCGATTTGATATCCCGATGAATGAGTGGTGGTGACTGCGAGTGCAGATACTCGATAGCGAGCGCTGCCCCTACCGCAATGTGGATTTTGTCCTTGGGCCATGTCAACAGGTCGGAATTCTTGATCAAGTATGCTTGCAAGTCTCCTATTGGAAAATACTCCAGCGCCATCACCAAGTTGTTCAGACTGTTCCAGGCGACACCGATGAACGAGATGATGTTGGGGTGGTTCAGACTGGCGCTCATCTCGATTTCCCTTGCAAACCCCTCGACTTCATCGGCTCGATGGGTTTTATTCTGCAGCAAGCGTTTGATAGCAACCTGCTCACCGAGGTAATACCCGAGCCACACTTCTCCATTGGCGCCCCTGGACAGCGACCTACCAAAGGTGAGGGCTTCAAAAGGGATTCGTTTGCCCACTAGATACTCGCTTTCGAGCAGCGTTTTGAGTGTGGTGTTCGACTCGGAGCTCTGACCCTTTTTGTTGTCCGCTTTTAGCTGGATCGTCTTGTCAACACCGTGGTAAGAGACTGTATCGGTGTCCTCGATCGTTGGAACCGTAGAGCGTGCACGTGCGGACGTGTTGTCAGATCTCGCTTCTTCTGTGCAGCCTTGGTAAAAACCGCTGGGTGTGTCTTCAATCGAGCCGTTTCCAGTCTGACGACGCTGTCTCCGTTTGAAGAAGACGACGAGGCCAACGACGCAAAGAAGCAGGAGCAACCCACCACCAACAATCGGCGCCAGAAGGATCAGGTTAAACCTTTTAGCTCCGGTAGACGTGGAGGTAGACGACGCATAGTCTTCGATCAGCCATCGAGAGACCCAGGGCGTGCCTTGCACTTCTTCCTTTGCAGCATTAATTTCTGCCAGGATGTCTGAGTTCGTGTAACAAGGCAAAACCAAGGAACCATATCCGCCGTTCTCGTCTGCACTGGGGCACTCGCCATACCCAGGTTCGTCATCCAATTCCAGTGTATGGACAGCGAACACCGTGTACGAAATGTTGCTCCCCGGATCAATCCACTGGTGTTTCCTGATGTGTGGAGTCGGAATCACGTTGGGGTTCCCGCCAGTCTCCCACATTGCAAGATGGATGTTACTATCATCCGCAATGTCGTCCACGACGCATCTGGCAGCAGTGAGCATTTGGGCCCCGTTGCAATAGAGGTTGCTCCACGAGGTGGAGTTGTCTGGCTGCGTGCAGTTCCTCTCGACACATCCGACGTCCTGATATTCGGCCAAAGGCACGGCCAAGTCGGTCATGGAGTGCCCACTCAGCGTCCAAATTTGCACAACCTCGTTCGCCCGGGACACGCCGAAGCCCGAATCCCACAGCAATGCACGCTGCGCGATCCCAGACAGATCACCCCATTCGACGTTGAGGTCGTTTAGTCGGTCCTGAACTTTGGCAGGCACCGTGAAATCTTGGAATTGGGGGGCGTAGCCGCCAGCTTTGCCGCGCAGGTACAGCTGTCGAGCCAGGTCGGAGTTGGTACCATCGAAAGCGAAGTAAGTGTCGTTCGTCGGCAAAACAGCGGAGGCATATGACGCGGCAGACACGAGACGGCGCTCATCACTGAGCTTCATCCTGGAAATGACCTGCTTTTGACGAGGAGAAAACTGGAATGGATTGGACTCAGCTAAGGGCTGGCCCTGGTTTGTCCATACATCTTGTGTAGCCACTGCGGCAGGGCTGAGAGAACGTGTAGGATCGTGATATCTCCAGCGAAGCCCATCTAAACGGTTCAGCAACTTGTACCGATTTTCTTGCTCAAGACTGCCGCTTCTGTCTGAGGCAGATTCAAACCCCATCGCGCAAATATTGATTGGAAACCCGAGTTTGGACTATTTGTACTCTCCGCGCCATACCGCTTCGTTCCACCCTTGCATAAATCTGTTTGAAGATGAACTTGTGAAAACGAAAATGCTTCCTGACGAGGCGTTCGCTGGCCGGGAGTGTTCTCTCAACTATATTCGTTATCGAGCACCGGTAGCATCAGGGCGAAGCACAGCTTTTTAGTTTTGCAAGAAGAAGCACAAAGTTCCATGAACATTTTATGTTAAATATGCATTAAACTTCTGCCCAGACAACAGATTAGGTGACACGAAGCTCGGTAGTCTTCAAATGATGCGTGGAAACTCCACAAGAACTGCGGAATAGAGTTCAGTAGCTCTTTTGGCCAGCCCTGTCTGTCTTCGAGCTGGGAGAGCAACTCGCGTAGAAACCTAAAGGAGAGATCTTTTGCCGCTAGCTTTGGTTCGTCAGGTCTTGGCTCCTCTAAGCGCTTTCGCAGATCGATGACCGTGTGAATTCCCACGGCGTTGAGCTCTCGCCTTTCCAATCGTCTCGAGCTTGAGTACACTGTCCTCATCATTCACACCATCTATCTCCCGCTCAAATTCCTGGCGATTGAAACAATCAGTGCTCTCGAATGGGGCCACAAAAATTATCGTGAGCCGGTCCAAGTGTTCTATGGCTAATGGCCCGAAACCCAACCAATTTAACACAACCGTCATACTTTTCCCCGCTCAGTGTCTTCGCCGAGATCCCCCCCCCAAAAAAAAAAACAAAAAACTGTTCTTTACGAGAAGAGAATATACCTTGACGCGCCTTAACGTAATAAAAGCAGTCGAAGGTCACGAAATTCGTTGCTCGTGGAACTTGATACGGTCCATTCGCCAAACCTAAAAGCCCCCGTCAAAGTAGCACAAGTACTCATCATACTTACTTGTAGTCGATTTTCCAATTTGAACGTCTGATGTGTAGGATGGTTACCTTCGCCGAGCTGCCGAGCTGTGAATTCAGACATGGGGCCGAATATCTTGTGCACCTCAACTTCAAACAGCACGCTTCGAAAAGACTCGTCAGCTAGCGAAACATTTAAGCAATCAACGACCTTGTACCAATCGGCGGTATCCAACGCACTTAGTTGCTTCACCAGCAACCGCCTCACAAACTGTGATGGTCCTGCTAATTTGTATCTTCTCGGGTTGGGAGATAGTGCATATCGGATCGCTTCATACTTCAAGTCATCCAAAAGCCGTAGCACGTTGTTGGCATTGTTTAACTGCCTGATCATTTTTTCAATACCGCGCTTCCGCTCGTCGACAAATCCTGCATCATCGAACAGACACTCGCTCGCAACGCCACCAAACAGTAAGAAGCGCTACTTGACTTCGTCCACAACCATCCGGACGGCTTGGGACTTTGCCATGGGCTTTAGAGAAGAGCTTCTACTGGGCAATCAAGCTCTTTCGCGGCAGTCCGGAGCTCTTTGATGCTCGAGAGTGGCAAGAACACGCTCGGACAACCCCTACTATTGTGTGCTTTACTTGCGCCATTAAAGCACACAATTGGAACCTCCGTTCGGCAAACGTCTGGTGTTCCATCGTACAGGTGAACCACGTTTGCCTTAATGGCCTTCGTCTTTGCTCCCAAATTGTTTTTCTTGAGACGATTTCCATCGCGTCATCCACCTCCGATCGTTTGCTAGTTGCGGATTTCGATTTCTCGTCTTTCCACACTACCACGCGGCCCAGTATGTCCTTGTGAAGGTGGCTGTAACGATCATCGCCGCCTGGTTCTCTGTTTTGTACCGCAGGAAGAAGAAAGCGTAGAATAGTGATATGCCGACACCTGTGCCCCGTCAGGCAAGAGAGGATTAAAAGGCGCAAGGGATTTAGATACTAGAGTTATAGGAGGCGAGGGGGGGGGGGGGAGGGGGGGGGGGGGGCTGTAACCATTTACTTTCTCGAGTCCAGCAGGTCGAGGGCTATCTTGTAGTACTTTCGGTAGCACTCGCGCACGAAAAACGCCATTCGTCCGTGCGGATACGGAAAAGCAAGTTCTCTGGTATCACTAACGTCGTTTACTCTGCCCACAAAGTCTGCTCCTCCCTGACTGTGTGTTCTTCGGCGAAAACTAAAATCCTCGTCTTTCTTCTTTTTTGCGGCTCTGTTTGATTAATTATGATAATTCAGCAATCTTGAACCAACTTCAAGAAACCAACATTTTACGAACCTGCTCCAGTTCTCGAACCTGCCGCGTTATAAGTGAGCTGCAAGTACCTCCGGCTTCAAGTCAAAGTTTGGACAATATTTCTCCTGTTGAAATCTAGTTCCCAAAATTCTACGATTGCATGTTAGATCCACTTCGTCAGCTATCTGTCCAGGATATTTAACTGCTCGACAGGTCTATTCGTTCCAGTAACTCTACCAGTTGAGCAGCTGTCGGGCGCTGAGATGGATCTTGCAGGC
>JAHWLF010000117.1:2371-21354 GCA_024679295.1 Phytophthora parvispora
ACAGTGACCCCCTCAATTTTACACCTTGGAGATTGTAACATTGGAGAGCTGAAGAGCAGCTCGTGCATGCTTACAAACCACTCCGAGTTGCCCACAGTGGTAAAACCGTTGGTGACGTCCAAAGTTATTTCGACAGTGCCGAACGACGATATGATGCTAGGTCCAAAGCAGTCAACTGAGCTCAAAATTGAAATCATCCCGCGGAAGACTAACCCGAATTACTCTCGACTCATTTCAATCATCAATATGAAGAACAAGAGCAATATTCCTCAGATATGCGTTCGCTCAAGCAATATGGACGCGCACCACGTCATTTACCATTCACTGTTCTACAAATTATTGACCCAATCCAGGTCCGCGTTTCTGAACTTTGAGCACGTGACTATCAATTCTGTGGGAATGCAAGTATTTGACTTGGAGAATATCACAAACGCTCCGCTGCACTTGAATATTCAAAGTTCGGCACCGTCTAAAGTTCGGTTGTACTGCATTAAGCATCCGTTTGACGATGTGGCAAGCCCAGCGAAAGTAGTTGGGAACGATGAGGAGGAAAGCGAATTTCGTCTTTCGACTGTGTCTACGAATTCGCAAAATAGTGTGGGCGGTGGCAATCCAAGCAATTCGTCAACACAAATTAACCAGCAGCCTGTTGTTGGACGGACCATCCGTCGACGGAGGTCATTCTGCAGTGTGTCGGAGCTAACGGATGGAAAAAACAGCCTGAAGAGAGGCAAATCCACAGCATTGCGCGAATTACTAACGAAGAAGCTGACAGCACTTACAGCAGCTCAAACTACTCAGCAAGCTGCTGTCGGGTCTGGTGCGGCCAGCATCGCTAGGTCGGTTTCTGGCCAACAATTTGATGGCGATAAAGCCCGTTTGGAACAAAGTGCGAATGCTTCGGAAACCCGAGGAAATCCTTTGCAAGTTGTTGCTGACGAGAGAAAATATATCGACGGAGCTAGTACTGCCTCGTTATTAGCGCCTGCAACTTCATATGCAGATGGAAGTTCATCGGAAGAGGTAGCATCCTTGCTGCAACTTTTTGCAAAATCGCGTGCCGACTGCGATGCGTATTGCCACAGTTCTCTACCGTCCAAGGAAAAAGAGGAAGAAATTGTAGCGTTGGTCCGGGAACGATCCAAACGGTTGCAGAATCTTTTCGCTGAGAAGAAGTTAGTTCTTTTGAGCTCCAACAAGGAACGGAATCTACGGATTCCGGCAAAATCGCGTCAAAGAATTGTAGCAGTGTTCAATCCAGTTTCGTCTGAAACAGCAGCTGGAAAGGATGTCGCGAAGACAAGAGTGGAGAAGCACAAAATTATGATCACTCTACCTCCTGGTGGCAACAAGAAGGCAGTGATAGATGGAGCAAAATTTGATCCTAGCAAGCAGGTGTGGGCTGCATCGAAGCACCCATTCGATACGCGCTCATCAGTACGAGAATTACTGCTGAAGAGTCGAGTGTGTCGTTCCGTGATGAATGTCAATCAGAAAAACATCAACTTCGGGCGTATTGCGA
Source organism: Phytophthora parvispora (assembly GCA_024679295.1). Classification (NCBI taxonomy): domain Eukaryota; phylum Oomycota; class Peronosporomycetes; order Peronosporales; family Peronosporaceae; genus Phytophthora; species Phytophthora parvispora. The sequence continues at coordinate 3,894 of JAHWLF010000117.1, forward strand.
CTTCATCGAAGAGCTCGAAACGGTTGGTTGTGCAGAACATGTCAGCTACCCCCTTGGTGTACAGTGTGGAGAAAACAGGTTCGATTTCGTCTGGTTTTTTGCAGATAAAGGAGGGTGAAGTTGGTGTCGTCAAAGCATTTGGCACGAAAGAAATTTGTTTCCAGTTCCAGCCAACTTTAGCAGGACCCTTTGAAGAAAAGCTGAAAATCATCAATGTACAAGATACGGAAAACTCAGTCTCAGTAACAATTAAGGCGAAGGTTGTCAAGCGTGAAACATTCAAGCTACTCCAATCAGGTACACAGAAAACAGAATCCGTTTTGAATATCGATTTGATGAACTTAACTCACCAGCATGTGTCTATGCTTGCTTTTAGGTCAAACAATTTCATTTGGAAAGTGCCTTGTAGGCGAGAAGACAGACGAAGTGAAGATTGCTGTCCGAAATACGAGCCGAAAGAAACGCGAATACGTGATTCAGCTAGATCCAAGCTTCACTGTTCCTAGCTTGCGGCCAACATTCTACTTTTCAGTCGACGAAACACCAACAACGGTTATTACTCAGGCTCAAGAAAAAAAGTTAGACGAGGAATTGGAGAAGCTCGAGCACAAGTTGCGTATTGCAATTACCAAAAAGAAGGCAGACAAGATTGTCAAGTTGAATGCCAAGATTGCTCATGTCAAGGCACTGTTGTCGGGTGAGCAACCTGCAAAAGAACCGGGAACGCCAGTGGATAGTGACGCGGAGGCAACTGGCATGTCTGGGGGAAGTAGTGAAGTGGGGGAGTTTGATGCGTACGACAGTGCCAACAGTGAATCAGAGCTCTCGGAGTCAGAATCCAGCTCACGTTCTAGACGTCGCCGATCGAGGCAGCTGAACAAACCTGTTATTGATATGAAAACAGGATTGGTGTCATCCAGCGCCAATACTTTGCACTTTTCCCTGGGACCTGAGGCGACTGGACGAATTGTGGCATATGCAATATTCACTACGATCAAGTCCGGAGATTCCTCTCCGAGGGGTGGGGATGATGGCGACAAGAGTGGAGTTTCCCAAAGCCAAAAGCTGAAGAAGCGTCAGTTGCGTCGGGATGCTTCTCCTATCGTGGGTGTGGGAAAGTTTCTTTTGTTCGAGCAGCAGAACAAGGATGTCGTGAAGGAGCTTCAATACAACGCGGAAATATTTTTGCGAACGGTTGCAGGTGAAAATGCTTTCTGCCGAGCCGTAGGCCGTAAGCCGCCGTCCGCACTACCCCCGCACCCGAACACTGGTGCAGTCCCCTCTAGCATCGCTGAGAACCCACTTGAAAGTCACTCGCGAAAACCTCGCGATGGTAACGGTGCCTCCATTTCACGGTATGATGACGTTTTGCCGACATTGACTGCACCACCCGAAACTGAATCTCCTGTGGCGGAGCGTCGTCGCAGTCTCACCATTAAAATACCAGATTCGTGTTCTGCCAACCGAAAGCTGAACGTAGACATTGCACCCGATCAGCTTGGAATATCCCCCACAAGTTCCAACCTGTTGGTACCTGCAGAAGAATCACCCGTGGACACTCGCGGCTGGATGTTGACACTGTCTTTGGGGTCCCCTTCATACAAGGGCGCAGCAATTATCGAGGCAATATGGAATCCAGCCAGTGCGTTCCGAAATGTTCTCGCTCTATCGTGTGAGGTGGTTCCACGTGAGTTTTTGATTCAGGACGAGACGAAAACAACTACTGCCTTGTCTGAGACGACTGGTTTGCGGAATATGCTTCCTCTCAAGCTAAACATTCCACCTGACCGCACTGTGAGTTTGAACATCAAGTGGTGTTTTACGAGTGATGCCGGCTTCGCATCATCGACCCCGCTAGCATCTTGTGTGACTCGCTCGATTCTGGAGAGCGTGTCCGAAGCTGCCGAACTAAACGCCGGTAGCATCGATTTCTTCTATCACACAAGCAGTTCGTCGCCGCAAGAAAATATACCAGAAGCGAGCGCACGCACTCCAATCTCGTCAATGAGTGTCGCTGTGGTGAAAGATGTCCAGAAATCGCTGTGTTTCGATAAGGATTTACTTGACTTGGGAGAACATCAGCAGGGAGATGAGGTTAGAGGAGAAATGATTATTCACAATAGGTCCCATCAAGCTCTCCAGTTCCTGTTGCTGGCTGGATCTCGTGATCAGAACGCTGTGAGTTCGTCGTCGGCTGCATCTCCGTCGGTGGTTGGAGGCGATATCATTTTTGAAAACGCAACGGGGACCATCGGAGCAGGATCGTTCGTGGCTGCTGCGTTTGTGTACCGAGGCACTATACCTGGGCATCACAATGAGCAAATAGTATTGCGAAACCTCAGTGGTGATCGCCTGGATACGTCGGTCCTAACATTGTCGGTTCGTGTTACGCGACCTGTATACGTTCGGATTCCCGAGCTAGACCCTCAAGCAACCGGACAATTAGAAGTTCTCGACTTGGGTCCATGCTACGTTACACCTGAAATGCAAGATACGGCTGCGGACAGCCCCAACGTATCGCTACGATTCAGCAAAGTACACAAACTCACGCTGCAAAGTCAAGTGGACCATACTCTCGTTATTTGTGCTTCATCAAATCTGAAGACCCAATGTTACGTCTACGAGGACGCGCGCCTACACCGGGAAGCAACTCACGTCATGATGAAAGGAATGCAATCTATTGATCTTTTCGTAGCAATTAGACCACGACTGTCTTCAGATGCGATTAAAACAGGCTCGACACGAGATCTAGTTGGTGGTATTCGCGTCCAGCTTTTTGGCCTACTGGCAACACCGGACTCATCAGGGGAGGAAAAAAGCGATATGCTGGCGGAGTTTACTGTGAAGTTTGTTGGTGTGGCTGGAGCCAGCATCGCTCGGGTAACTCCTTCGTTGATCGACTTTGGAGTCGAATACAACAGCGGGCGGCTACAGACGTGTAAAACTCACGAGGGTCGTTTTGAACTTATCAACATGAGCAAGGCCCTACCTTTGGGATACCGCCTTTTCGTGACAAGCGCAACCGAAGGGTACTCGGATGATGACGACTCGCTTCACATTTCATTGAAACACGAAAAGGGTGAAATTGCGCCCGGTGAAACAGGAAACATTGAATTCCGCATGATGGCATACACAAACGGGCTGTTTCGGCGGCGTATAATGGTTGAGAATATCCATTACCCTGGCAAAGTAAGCTTTGTCGATGTCGTACTTTTCGTGGATAGTGGTGCATTGCGCTGCAAAATTTCTGGATCGACAACTGTGGAAGAACGGATTTTAAGTGATGCGATTGGCAACGAGGAACTAACGGTGCAAACTGTTGATTTCGGTCTGATAAATGTGATTAAACTGGAAGATGAATTGACAGACACATCATCGTGTAATGGCGAACATGAGATCACGAGTCGCAAGTATCGAATTTATGGAGATCATGGTAACGGTGCCTTTCTCGAAGGTCAACCCACGCTATACGACATACAAGCTGGTGAAAAGGTACTTGTTCTCACAAATACAACAGATCACCCTATGACGGTGCGTCCGTTAAGTACTCTTCCGCTCAAGTTTATGTGGAAGAGCGAAGCGCGCACGGAAGATACGCCTACAATCTCAGAGGAAACAGAACTGATGGCTAGATCCACTTCCCCAGATGATGCTAGACGACTGAACGCTCCACCGTTAGATGCAGAGATGCCGAGCCAGCAACCAATCGTTTTTTTCGGTGATTCATACTCACTAGAGGCTAAGAGTTCCTGCTCACTATCATTTCGCTTTGCATCTATTGCTGCGACTGTTCCGCTACCTACTGATGCAATCGAAAACGGAAAGCTGTTCCCACTTCGGGGTATGGTTGGAATCCAGAATTTTGAGAGTAACGAACAAACGGGAGACGAAGAAGCGTGCACGCTAAAAATCGTAAACGTTTTAGGTTCATATGGCGAGTCGCGCTTTCATATCGGAGACAAGACCATCGCACTGGGAAAAATTGGCTACGCTATTGGATGGGAATCGTCAACTTTTGAGATTTCGGTGAAAAATGTCTCGGATGTGGCTGTATCATTTGTCGTTGCCAATCTACCGGCATGCATTCATGTGCGAAATGTTCGTGATGCCAGTCGTATATACCTTCATGATGGAGTGCATCCGGACTCAGGGACCCACGTTCCCTCACTTCGGATGCTGGCTCTGCATGCTGAAAAATTGTTGGCAACCGACGAATCTTCGCGCTGGAGTGCGTGGAAGATATTGCCCAGGACATCATGCGTACTTGAGCTCGAGTTAGTACGCACGAGAGAGGTACGCAACCACATCCTTGTTATGCCACCGTTGTGTTGTTATCAAGACTAATCAGATGAAATATCTTGTTATAACTGATTCGGACAGTTCTTAACAGCTGGCGCTCATGAGTTCCCACTCCGGTTTTTAAATCTCTACAATCCTCATAATCACGAAGATGTGTTGGTTCGAGCCCAGATTATTTCCAGTTACGCAGAAGTGGTGGTGGATCCGGAAAGCTCAGACTACGGAATGGAAACAGCAGAACCAAAAGAGGGCCACGTCGCTTTCCTTCCACCAGTCACGGTGCCTACCCCACAGGATGCGCCTCACCGTGCAAGCTTTTGGTTTTCGCTACGAAATGTGTACGATGAAGAGCTGAGTGTAAAGCTTTCTTCTCAAACTCACAGCCCCTTCGACCGGTAAGTTGTTTTATCTTTGAGTTCTTCCTGATCAATTTGCTAATGTTGTTTGCATTTCCACACTTTGTTTTTATGAAGAACACTTGAGTTGTTGCTGATGCTTCGTTCTGCAAACACTCCGTTGAGCTCGGTTACCATTGCACCTGGAGAGTCTGTGGACATTCGCGTTGTGTGTCACGTTGTTCCCTCTGCTCGCCTTTCAGCTGACACATGGTCAACAGGAAGTATCGGCGCTACATCTGAAATATTGGATTTGGGACGCGTTTGGCTTGATATCAGCATCCAAAATATGGAAGATGCTGCGCAACGAGAGGAAGTTCGCGTAAAGGGAAAACTTTTACCAGGTAAAACGTTTCTACTATCCGCGTCTAACCTCCACTTTTTTGCCACATCAACGGAATTGCCGACAGATATCCCAGCCGAACAATTGCCGCCATCCTTAAAATCGAAAACGGAGACGAGCAGAGATCCCGCTCAGTCGACACCGTCAGGAACTTCTCCACAGACTGTTGTGCATCAGCTGCGAAATTCTTTCGAAAGCTTCTGGGTGAGGAATCCGTCAACAGTTGAAGTGTTAAATTTTGCTATAAGCCCGGTCTCAATGTACCAGCCGGGTTTGTGCCTGATCGAAGGTTCGACGGAGTCGGATATGTGCGCGATCAGTGAATGGATTCAGGCAGTTGCAGTGCCGTCATCGGGTACCATTGCCCCTGGGGAGTCTGTGAAAATCACGGTTCACCTCGAGGAAGCAGCGTCAGCGACTCCATCAAGCATAGCTACATTCCGTGAAGGAAGTGATAACAGTCCGTCTGGAAAGTTGGCAGCGCTGCACAAAATGCGCCACCACCCCACCTGGAGAAGCAATTCATGGGACGCAGATGGTGGCCCAGACATTTCAGCAATCGAGAACGGACAGAACCACATGTTCTTGACTGTGCGAGATGCGGATTCAAGCCTGGATGCTGGAGTATCAACAGAAGTTGATGTGTTGTTAGTGCTACAACAGCAGAGTTCTGGAGGCGACAGTGCCAAACAAGGCGGCGTGGTTCTGGACAAAACGCTTATTTCTGCAGCGTTTGAAGCTCGCAACAAGCGCCTTGTTCAGTCCCGTAAGCTATATCCTGGACCGGCTTTGGAAACGCACTTAGAGGATGAGCTTTACGAGCAATCAGAGTCTGCAGGGCTGGACAACTTTGAGGAGTTTGACATTACGTCAATCCGTTCAGGTGCGGTGGGAAGGAAAAACCACTTACCTGTTCTAGCAATTCGTGGCTGTACACCGGCTGAATATTCATCGCTAGAAAATACGCGATATTTGATCGATGTGGGGCAGCATACGGTTCGAAATGGAGGTGAAGTGGAGTGGGAGATCACGATTGAGAGCCTATACAGTGCCGCTAGTGTTGTAGACCCGGGACTTGATTCCGTTGAATATCGTTTAACCCTCGTTGATAAGAATGCTCGATCGTGGCTGCAACTCAGCCGCGAGCGAGGTACGCTGGATCGAGGACACAGTTACCAAAGCGTGGTGCTTTATTTTCTTCGGGGCGTTGTGGGGGTGTACTCAACGTTCATGGTACTTCAGAATCTGGCAAACCCATCCGATCTGAAGGTTATCCATGTCAGGTTGGAAGTTATCGCTGACTTAAATTCTTTGCGTGGAATGTCTTCCGGATTAGACCCTACATCGAATCTGTTTCGTGTACTCGTATCAAATCATGGTAATCCGAAACGGTCTCGACGATCTAGCATTGAAATGCCTCCAGAAATTCAGCCTGGTGGTGCCCAACGTTTGATGATTGACTTCAGTGAGGTTTACTATTACAAGCTCTATCAGAACCATTCAATTGTGATCGAGAACTCCTCTGGTTTGAGCCTCGACTTTATCCTGTCAACTAATGCCAGACCACAGGAGGTCAGCTTTTCCGTATCTCCGATGTCATTCAATGAGGTGACCACCGTCACGCTTGGGGCACACACAAGCATGCAAGTGTTTTTACATTTCCGACCACAGCCCAAGCAATTGGTCCTACCTTCTGGAGGTAGTGAACTGCTGACAGACGTCGAGGTTAATGATCCGTGGGTGCGTGAAATTGAAGTTTACGTGAGCTGCCGACTGGTGAAAGATTTCCGGGAAACAGTCATTCTGCGCGCCATCTGTAGCCAACCTCAGCTGATGGTTAACGTGGCAAATGGGGAAACTAACGAGTCCCCTCTTCAAAGAGAAACGTATTTTTCGGCCCAACCGACGTTTCTTGGCCTTGTATTCCCGATGCTCGAATCGACTCTTTCAAGCCCGGAGCTGTCGGTAGCAGCTGCCGATGAAACGCAAAAGTTCCTAGTCGTTCGGAATACGAAGAGTGATTCAAATGCTCGTCTTGCTCTGAGGAATGACAGCATGTTTTTCAGTCTGGCCATTGACGAAGAATTGACCCAGTCTGGGGTAGCTACGGTCGATTTACTGGACCACGGTGTGTGCGCTGGTCGGAGGTCGACACTTTTGGTAACGATTCAACCACAAAGCGTTGCCATATTCCGGGTGAAACCAGACGTTGCAGCTTTGTGGAAACATCACCAACTTTGGGACCACAGCGTGAAAGAGCACGTCACACTCTACAATATCAAGCAGTTTGCGGAGCACTACCAAGTAACGTTGTGCTTCACATGCAGGTATTACAGTGACTACGCTAATTATCTTGATTGTGTTATCCTGAGGCTAACAATGTGTTTTTGTTTGCTTCAGCAACATTGCAAGTTTCTACATCCCGCCGAACATCAGCGAGAGCTATCCCGTTTCAGCCCTTGAGGACATCGTTGCAAAGTTTCTCCAGGTTCGTCGGCATTGATTACTTACCACCTTTTGTGCTCTGTACCTCACTTTGTCCTTTTATTTGCAGAATTATGAGTACACGTGGAAATGGCTGATCTCGTATCATGAGAAGTCGCTGTCGCCACAATCTTCAACCAAGCACTCTTCCAGCCAATCATCTACCTCGCCGGCACCAAAGCTGGCTGAAATTCTGAATGATCTCGAGAATGCGCTTGACCTGGCGTCGCCCTTGAGTCCTCGGAACCTTACCCACGCGGCAATGCAGACATTTGAAGAAGCCGAGACGATCCCTCCGGCACCAAGCCGCGATGACTTGTACCAGCTCGTGCAGTCGTATCGGGCGTTGTATTTCGACTTCTACTACATCACGGATGAGCTGGTTTGGTATGGTGTCCGCGGAAATGCTGTGCGGCACAGTCTGGCGCTGGCGGATCTCGCGTATGGGGTCGTGTTCAACCACGAGGTCTTCCAGTCGTTCGTGGGCAATGCGAGGACAGGCGCCGAGCCTGTTGATGCCGTAGCGTTCCCGCGCCTGCTGCTTCCGTGGGTCCGGCAGCTCGGGCACTTCCTGAGCTTCTTCCCGGAGAACCAAGAGGCTACCCAGCCGCTCCGGCAGGTGTACGACCAGCTCCGAAAATTCGAGGTTAACTAGAGAAAGACGAGCCATTGCCACTAGTAAGATATAACAACAAGCGTGGCAAATATGTCTCCACAATATGAACCTGACGACAACCTGAGTTGAGAACTTACCCGACTTCGTCTACCTAACTTTTAGATACCTCTTGATCTTCGAGTCTATACCGCTTTCGACGAACATTACCATGCCAAGGGGGCCGTCTTACACAGGTCACCAGCACTGCTTGCCACCACGACAAGCAATACCAACGGATCACCGACCAGCCTGGTAGTGCGTGTTCTTGCCCGCGTTTGAAGGCTGGCTTGCTTCGCATCGACTAGTGAGCCATTGCCGCTCAGTGCTGCGTAGTTACTCAGCTATGGCACTTCACCACTGCAGCGTTTCTTGCGCTGCTATTTCTCTGCCTCCGTGGCTGCGGCACCTCACGGGCAAATCGGGTGGCTCCGCTACTTTCCACCCCCCTTTCGAAGCCCGTTGTACCTTCACTTCCGCTTTTGCTGCGAGCATGGCACCCAAGTTCCTATCACGCGGCAACTCCGAGCGCGGGCCCAGCCCGTCCATCCTGGTCCAGGACGTGGGCCGAGACGACCTCAACCTCGGCGACGTGTGGAGCGAGCGGGATCCGCGAGTGACCTCGCGTTGGCGAGTCTCGTATCCTTACAAGAAGACCACAACCCCCACCACTTGGAGCTCACGCTTCACGTCGCTATCGTCGAATCTGCGCGGGGCCGGCGCTGCGCTGACCACGCGCGCCAGGCAGTTCCACGTGCCCGATTCAACTCGCTGGGCTATCAACCGCCTGCGCAAGTCCACGGTGGAGCCTTCGTCTCCGCAGGAGCGCCCTCTACCTCGCGCAGCCTCCATGCCCGCCCAACGCCTATCCAGCGAGTCGGACGCCGACCATTTCGGCGACCTCGGCGATCAGCCCGAGGTCGAAGACGACGACGAAGAAGAAGAGGACGTACTCGAGGACAGCAAGCCTCCAAAGCTCCACCCGTCTCGCTCGTGGACCCAGGGCTGCATGTAGGGAGCAAAGAGGACGCAGTGAGGAGCTCAAATAGAACCGTGTTCACTTCAACTTGCGCTTTTGGCTACATTCGATGTGCCACACCACATGCACACAAAATTATAAGCGGAGTGGACCATGGGCAAGCATGAGCGCGACCGCGACCGCGAGGCCAAGGCGAATCGGCTCGACGACAGGCACAAGAGACACAAGAGGCGGCGCGACGGTGATGACAAAAAGAAAAAGAAGAAGCACAAGAAGCACAAGGACAAGGACCGGAAGAGGCACAAGCGGAGTCGCCGCAGCGACAGCGACAGCGATAGCGGCAGTGAGAGCGACGCCCCCACTCCGGACTATGAGGTGCCTGGGCGTTAATCCGGTGGAATAATTGTTATCTGATAGTATACTAACACGGACGTTAACTTTTGGTGGTGGTGGTGTGCAGCGGGCGATGAAGGTGGTGCGGGAGCTGCTGATGGAGATGCCGGAGCTCTCGAAGGACCTGCTGGGGCTGCTGCAGATGGTGGACGACGGCGAAGTGGCGGTCATTGGGGGCATCGAAAACCGCCGCATCCGCTCCAAGCTCAAGGAGCTTCTCCCACTTTTGGGACTGGTCAAGGTTGGTTTGTTAGGTAGTGAGTGGGGATTCAGCGTTTTAATGTGATGCGATGCTGGTTTATTAGCTGCGGGAACCGAAGGGTGCGTTTGCAAAGCCTCGCAAAGCAAAGAGCGAAGGAGGGAAGAGCTTGCTAGAAGTTTTCCAGCGGATGCTGACTGGAGGACCAGAGGAGTCTGTGAAAAGTACCTCACCTGCGGAGCTGTCGGAGGATATATCGAGTGGACAACATAAATCTGAGGACGAGAAGCATGCCACACAAAAGCCAGCAAAGCGCGAGTTGCCAATTGGACCGGCACTGCCTCCTCCTTCAGCGAGGGTTAGTAGTACCAATGTTCAGGAGGAGGAGGAGGACGATGACGAAATTGTTGGTCCGGTACTGCCTGGTATGAAGGGCTTCCGATTAGCAGATGAGCGCGTTGAGGCTGAAATGGCGCGTAAGGCCCAAGAATTGGAAAAGGAACAGTGGGAACGGGCGCGTGATGGTAAAAACACAAAGAAGTCTGCAGTGACTGGAAATACGCCTATGGTTCGCGAAACGTGGATGACTATGATGCCCGAAAGCTCGATTTTGAAGGATTCCCTTGGGCCCCAGAAACGTCCTCCTCCCGGCAAGCCTGCTGCATTCCGCAGGTAAGTCTTTACTCATGCATTATCATGAAGTGGGCACTTTTGTTTCTCACGCGGATCAATGTTGTTTTAACGTTTGTGCAGTAAGGAGCCTGCGGCAGTAGACAAAACGTGGTTTGATTCTCCTGAAGAACGGGAGCGGGCTAAACGCGCCAAGCTTGACATGTGCGATAGATGTTATCAGAAACTGTGTTTTTTGTGCGTGTACTGACTGCTCCACTATTTTCCTAGGGAGCTGCTGGGCTATGTCCGTGAGGAAAATGCGCCAACTGCTGCTGCTGCTAGCAGTGCGCCATCTTCCATGGCTCAGCCAGCAGTTAACGAGTCCATTCTTCCTAATGCAAACCCGGAGGCAGACGAAGAAATGCGAAAGCAAATGGAAAGCCTACGGAAAGCTCGTGGCCCATCACTGCTGGAACAGCATCAGCGCAAGCAAGCCGAACAGGCGAAAAACGGCGCGACCTCCTCCCAGAGTAGTGGCGGGTGGAACAGGTCCGTAAAGTGGGTTTTGCTAGCTTTAAAATGGGACTGTGTATCTAATGTGAAAGAACTTTGTTATTCCTTGCTATAATGCAGAGACCGGGATCTTACAGTTCGCCGAGGCATGTCTGGAGACGATGCCGAGCGTATGATTTCGGCAGCGAAGCAGATCAATTCCAAGTTCACAGCGCCCACGATCTCGCGACAGTTTTTGTAGACCCGTTCCGTTATCTTCACGACATTTTGGGTTTGCCTCGCGTCGCGACAAGGAACCGCGAGACTGCGTTGATGAAAATGGCAAACATAGCTAAAACCCAAGCAACACCCGCGTTCCAGCCGTTGCATGAAATAGCAGCTTCAGCGAACTTGAGAAACGACTGATGCTGATGCTGCAGGGCATCAGGCACGCCGTCAGAGCCTGCTGTGCAATCGATCTCTTTCTTGTCCTTGTAGAGTTTTCCGACCGCCTCCTGCATCATTTTCTTTTGGAATTGTTTTTGCTGCTGAACGCGTTGTTTGTGTCGGAGTTCAAACCGCAAGACATCTTCAAACTGCTTGTCGAGTCGAGTTAGGAGCTGCTCGTTGTCGTGATCAGGTGAAGTCGTTGGTCCACGGACGACTTGCTTGGCACGCGAAATGTCGTCACTGCAAAAAAGCACCGCAAAGTCAGACAGATGAGAATTACTCAGGTAGGCACTCTCCGTACCGAGCATCGTTGAACTTGCTCAGCTTAGCCTTGGCTTTTGCACGTTGTTGTAGCGCCTTCACGCAGTTCGCATCCAACGCAAGCACCTGGTCGCACATGAGTCGAGCTTTGTCCCATTGCTTTTGGCATGAACAGAGCAAACAGCATCAGCAGGTAGTGTAGCAAAAAGAGTTTCGGTGATCCTACCTCCAGCATTAGCATGCAAGCTGCCAAATTGCACGTTAACGGGATCTGTATCTCTTGCTGGCAGGTTATCTTTTCCTGTGGCGTTGAGCCAAAGTCCAGCGCCGTGAGTGCTTGGATGTACGCCTCTGCAGCTTGCTGATACTCCCCTTTGTGGAATGCGTCATTTCCAGCAAGTCGTTGGGCTACCACCCACTGCGCCTTAGCCAGTTTGTCCAGCTGAGCGACTTGCTGTGCTGAGTGCTTCACCCTGGCTTTGGTATCGAGGTATGCGATCTCCTTCTCAGACGTGTTGAGCATAATGCCGTTTTCAGTCTTCCGCTGCAACGTCACGGACCCGCACACGTCTGTAGCTACGGGAGCCATAACCTCATTGATGCTCGACAGCATCTTCGACACGGTGTATGCTTCCGGCATGCTTAATGGCTTTCTGCGAGTCTAGCTGACAAGAAGTGCGTTGGAAACTAAAGTAGCAATGAATACGCGTGACCGTTACATTTTCTGCTCGAACGAACCAACTTCGTCGCTTTAGCAGCTCGCGCGCATGGTTTCGTTGTCATTTCAGTCTACACAGGCACTGCAGAGCAGCATTGGCAACAATGTGTTGTGCCACCCTCACTGGTTTGTACCACTAGCTTCTTTTGGTCCGCTTCTGTTTTTCCATGGCCCGCTGCTTCTTCGTCTTTAGGCCTGTAGCCTTGCCGATCCGACGCAACAACTGCAAGCTCCACCACCTCGAAAACCTGATGTCGACCACAGAGACGCGGTGATCTTAGTAATACTGTACGCTTTACGAAATGCAGAGGCCACATACCGGAATATCGGCAGCTTTCGCTGCGCTTCATCCCCTTCTGAAACGGGATCACACGCGATGGCTAGAAGCAGAAACTGCACCCAAAAACATGTAATTGAAGAGAATGGTCAGAACCGTATCAAACAATGCTGCTTGCTGGATGTAAGGACGTACCACAGGGAAAAGCAGCGCGAAGATGCCTTTGCTCACAAAGTTTGGGACGAAAAAGGTGGCCAACGTAAACGGACTACCGAAGCCTGCGAAGTAAGCCCAGTTCTGCTCCAAATGCGCCAGCCGCCGCTCAAGACTCCACCCAGCCAAAGACCACTTGTACTCAAAGCAGTAAAGCGAGTACAACCAGCTCAGGTGAATGAAACTCGTCGCCGGACCAATGACAGGAATGAGGTACGACAGAACAGTCTGCAACAAGAAGAATGCGACGAGAATGGCGCGGTACATCTCATCGCTTCGACATTTAACGACCATCCCCACCGTCAGCAACAACAACTACAGTATAAACAACAAAGTATGCAGCTTAGGCAAGACACTCACCGAATCATATCCGTCACAGGCGTGGGCGATGGCTTGCCATGCAACTGCATGTATGCTGCTCAACCACCACGTCAGTAAACCCAAAGCTCGCACAACCAGCACTTAGTAAGTTAGTTAGTTAGTACCCACTCACCGTCATCGGCGATTTCTTGGTACCAAATAGTGTTGAGGATGAAGCTGATGCAGTAGATCGGATACATCCACAAAACCTACAAAACCCGAGCAACTCAGTAGTCAGCACCATTGCACACCAGCTCGATATCTACACCGCATCACGCTAATTACCTGGTACAGCAGGAACACGAACCCATCCACACGATCGCGCACGTCGTCCACCTGACCCACCGACCTAATAATGCACAGCACAGTCCCCCACCGACTCAAATTAACAAAACCCACAACAATGTCGATAAAGGCTCTCAGTTTAGTGTCCCGTACCCGTCCGAGAAGGAGCGGTGCAGCACTTCGCCGAACAAGTGGATGACGGGGATCACCGCCCGGTCGAAGAAGTAAATGCTGCCCAGGAAGATCAGTCCGTTGAGCACGAAGCACTGCGCGCAACAGAATAAAACACCAAAAGCCGCACAAAACTGAGTCCCATTCTGCAGCCTTTTGGGGTCCCTTAGGGCCGCGCTCTGACCTTGACGCTGGACACGCATATGAGGCGCGACTTGAGGTAGAACAGCAGGATGCGGTGCAGCGACACGGCGTGCTGGACGCCCCCGCAGAACTCGCGGAAGCCAGCGCTGAAGGCATCCGACATTGCTTCGTTCTTCTTCAATGGGGGAAAAGGGTGTATCCAAATCACTAAGTCGCATTTTTTGTGATTTGTGACGGGACGTTGCCTTGAAGTGCTGGCCATTTTGGGAAAAACAATGACTGCGGCTCGACGCAAAGGAGCCGAGTGCGAGGGCGTGGCCTGTGAACATGCGCTGGGTCAGCAGCCATTGCAGCTGTACGCATATTTGTGGTCCAAAGCAAGTGTGGACGAAGATGGCAGCGGCAAGCGAGCTTTCTCCTTCTTCCTCACGGACACGGTCGTGTTCAAGCGCCAGAAGCCCGTCAAGTGGTTCTTCACCTCCAAGCAGGAGCGAGGCAAGGTCGGTTGAGAGAAAATGGGCAACGTCATTCGTGGTTATCCTTATTCTGACGACTGGGCTGCCTAGATTTTGTGCAGAACCAAAAGGTTCCTCTCGACGACACGAGTTATGCAGGAGTTTATGACGCCGAGGTGGGCACCGAACACACTGCCCAAGCTGGACAACGACAAGCAGATTCTCGCCACGTATGCTTACTTGGATCGACCCTCGGTGTATGGAGATATGCGCATGGTCGTGGAGCACGTCGACAAAGAGGGTCTTGGTAATTGCAGTAAAGTAAAAGTTGAACGGTACACGAGAGCACTCTGACGATTTTTGCTTTGTTTCAGAATATTTGCTGGAAGATCGCGAGATGCCTAGTCTCAGTGTTTTGCAGCGGTTTATCCCCACTAAGTCAGGATACAACCATACCGTCAGATCGGTGTACACGGCGGATGGGTGCTCGGTGCAGAAGTGTATCAGCCCGTTCTTGCTGAGCGACGAGAAAGTCAGCATGGTAAAACGCACTGCCACGTTTGAGGTCGATGACCCATTGCTTCGCCACCGTAAGTTTTATATATTCAGCACCCCGGTCTGTGCGCGGGTCGGTATTATAGAGAATCTGACCGATTGCCTTCGCAACTTGTAGGAGATGTGACGGATAAGGAAGTGCTGAAAACGATTGAGAAGATCAATGGGGAGATTGCTGCTCATCTGGAACCCATCGTTGGAAAAGAAATGGTTCGCTTTGTCAACTACTTTAAGGTAACATCGCAATATCACTCGTGTACTTATACCCTGGTCGCTTACCAACGTTGTATACATGTAGATTGGTGCTGATCACCGCATCTACTTGTTGTGGAGCTCAATGCTCTCGTTTGATGCAGGTACAAAGGGGGCTGCAAAGAGCTACAATTTATCCTTGGGAAATCATTTACTGGGTGCCCCTGTAGCACCTCACAGCACAGAAGACAATGACGTTCCTGCGACTAATCAGTCACTTATCGGCTGCACCGCGCAGCTCAAAGTTTGTCCAAACTGCAATCAAACGCTCCCTCGTGATCAAGTGGAATATGTGGTAAGGAAAAATGATGCTGCGGAAGCTAGAAGCAACTGCTGATGGTGCTTCAGGTTACGTACAGGTCGATCATCCGCCAGTTTGAGCGCAACATCGTTGAAAACAATACTGAAGAGGACGAGGAGAGAATCCCGACCCTCCTTCAAGCAATCAGCGGCCCAATTCAAGTTGAGCGGTTCAAGCAATTGAAACAAACAGCAACATATCTGTGGGTACGCTCGCAGGAACGGTTCGATTGGTCGGTGCTAACAAGTTGTTTTCATCTCTAGCTACCAGACAGTACAATTATGTCTGACTTGTGCGCGCACTATCAACGCGGAGCACCATGAGGGCAAGGATGGTCACACGAATGGAGACTACGGAACAGTAGAAAACGATTTATGCATGCGAGCAGAGCAGAGCACGACTGAAAATGAGCGCTCGCTGTCATCTAAAGCAGAGGAAGCACGAAGAGCCCCAAAACCAGTAGTGGTTGTGCATACAAGAGCTTCATCTGCTGGTTCCATGCGCATGAAATTCTCCAAGAAAAACATCAAGAACGGCAGTTGTCAGTATCGGCAGCACTTGCTGCGAGTTCTACCTCGCTTGAATGCGTTCGATCCGCCGGAACTGCCTTCTCGTGAGCGTTTGCGTCAGTTGGCACGGCATCTCAGTCAGAGTTACGGCCACCCATCGCTACGCTTCGCGTTGTCGCAGTGCAATGTATTTCCTGTCGGATCGTTGGTCCCGTTGCATACGCTGACCAGCGTCTGTAACACTGGTCTATTGATGCCGGCAGCTCGCTACGTAAGAATATTTTATTCTCATGTTGAATGAAATGCTTCGTAGACTAACACAGGTACTCATTTGTAGTGGAACGATCTAAGCCAACTACACGAGAACACAATAAGCCCGCAGACAATCGACATCGACGCCTTGGACAGCTTACTTGCAGGTAGCCTCAAACCTTCGCACCCGGTGGCTCGACCGGCAGAGCAAGCGCCATCTCGGCAACGCATCATCCGACCAACACGCTACATGCACATTACCGAAGCTTCATGCCCGGTGATCCCATCTAACACAGTATGCGCGCCAAAGAGGCCAGATCGACCGCACAGCTGCATCCCGACAAGCACGTCATCGAGGAGAGCACGACTGCTCTCGCTCTCAGACACCAAGAAGCAGGAAAGCCCGAGCAACAGCGAAATTGATGCAGCAACCTCAATAGCTAGACTAACATCATTCGTGCACATTGTCGACGGAACCAAGTGCCTTGTGCGTCCAACCGCTCGACCCGGAAGCGATGGCCAATGCGTCCTGCACCTCGAGCTGACCAAACTTCCGAGCAGTGACAGCAATCAAACCGAGCCCGCGATGGAAATCACGCTCAAGATCACCGAGGTACAGTTCGCAATCGCAACTAGTCAACATGCCCAAACTCTAACCATTGCTGCACCTGTGCACAGATCATCGCGCTGCTAGGGTCAACAGGGAGCACGCAGCACTTGACCAGCCAGACTGCTCTGCTCGAGGGCATTCTCCCGCTCCTGCGGATACAGGACTCGCAGCTCCATGTCCCCGCACCCCAGCAGCAGACAGACCAGCAGGGATGTCAACAACAGCAGCAGCAACAGCTGCAGCACATGGCAAATGGCACGTCGCCGTCAACACAACGCGCGGATCCTCCAGACTTGACGCCTCGGCGCCCTCCCAGCAGAGCCGGCGGGAACCGCGTCCGCTTCCAATAAACAGCACTACAGTCGCTGCCGATGAGCTTGTGGTCCATTCGATGTGCCGCGTGCGTGGCGTGGGGCAGTGAAGCCATTTGAAACAGCGGATCCCCTGGCCTCGCCGCCAGAAACGAGGCGCCGCCGTTCAAAACGGGTGGCAGTCGCGGGCGAAGCCATTTATTTTGGCGGGAAACAGGCCTAAGTCGTATAAAGTTGCGCAGGTGCTAGTGTCGACCAGTCATTTCGCCTCTGATTCGGGCGGAGCCGCTGGCTGGCCGCGTCATTCCGCAATCCCCCCCCGAGCCGACCCACGTACGACTGGTTGCCATGGCGGACTTCACCCCGGAGCAGCTGGAGGCGTGTCTGCTGCAGCTCACGCACCCGGACACGGAGCAGATCAAGCAGGCGGAGGCGGCGCTCAAGGCCTACACCAAGCAGATCGCGGCCGTGGGCGGCCTGCTCACGCAG
>JAHWLF010000118.1:0-19865 GCA_024679295.1 Phytophthora parvispora
GAGCGCGTGCTGCTGCCCCGCACCACGGGCATGCAGATCATCCTGGACGCCGTGGCGGACGCCAAGCCCGACATCTACGACCTGACGCTGGCCTTCCCGTCCTACTCGGGCGAGGTGCCGACCTTCGACATGGGCTACGGCAGGAAGGTGGACACGGAGGTGCCGTCCATGAAGTCGCTGCTAGCGGGCAAGGCGCCCGCCGGACGTGTGGCCATGCACTCGCGCAAGTTCCGCTACGAAGACGCGGCCGCGGACCTGCAGGGGTTCCTGGACGCGCGCTGGAAGGAGAAGGAGGAGAGACTCAACTACTTTATTGAGCACCAGAAGTTCCCCGGGGACGAACCCGCCGTGGACATGGAGCTATCGGTATGTTTGGCGTAGCTGGCGCTGTGCTAGATGTCTTGATTGCTTGTTGCTGACGGGTTGGGCTTGCTTTTGTTCGATGATGTAGACGTCGGTGGGGGCTGTCTTCCGGCTTTGGCTTGGCATCACACTGTCGTGCATCGTGCTACCCGTCGTCATGATGCTCTTCTTCCCATGTATGTGGCGCTTTGCCTTTTGGGGCTTGAGTATGATCTAAGTCCTGACTAACAATTTGTATGGCACTGATATCCAGTGTATTTCCTGTGGGTGGTCTACTGCTTCGTGTACTCAGTGTACGACCGCACCACGAATTTCTGGTGGCCGTACATTTTCAACCTCTTTTTGGAGCGTGCCGCCAAGACCCACGACCACTTCAAGCGTCAGCAGGCCAAGTATCTGTAAGGCGGGCAAGAGAGCCTGCCACCGCGAATAAGCGTTTGATCCTGTGGATGTCTGCATGGTGTTCATTTGGTGCCGGTGCGTGTTACGATTGAATTTAGACGGCGAGTGGCATTGAAATTCAAAGCGTGGCAGTCGCAGCCACACCAAATTAATTAAGTTGTTTGGATAGCAGGTGGTGTTGTTCCTCCGACATGTCAATGTGGGAATATCTAATATGTGGTCGTAGGGCTGCTTGCGCGTGCGACCTCGAGCAAAAGAGCGTGAAATTCACTCGTCGTCATCGTTGGACCCAGCCCAGCGTTGGAAGGTAAGCACGAACTCTTGGAACGTGATCGTGCCGTCCTGGTCGAAGTCCAGCTCTTTTATCCGCTCGTCTTGTATGGCCTTGGATGAGAGTCCACTTGCCACGCGCTCCAGACGTCTGGGAGAATTCGCGCCGCCGGTTGTATTTTGGCGCATTTGCTCCAGGACTTCGCTTGTTTGAATGGTGCCGCTGGCATCGTTGTCGAAGAGCAGGTACGCTGTCACCATGAGATCCAAGGCCTTGGCGATGAGCTTGGACGCGTTGCCTTGGTCAGCAGGTTGTTCATCAGGAGGGGTAATGAGCGTCACATCCTCCGGGGCATGCACAAGCGAGTTCTTGATGGAGTCAAAATTGGTGATAAGTCCCAGCAAGTGCGCGATGGCCAACGATACGACAAACTCGTTTTGGCTCAACGAGTTGTCGCGCACCATGTCGGACTCGTAGAAGAGCTCGGACATATCGGACTCCTTGATTTGGGCACCCATGGCAGACAAAGCGCTTTTGAGCCCCTCAAAGTCCAGTCCATCCTTCTCGGCCTGTGCAAGTTTCATGCAAGTCATCGAGTCAAGGTCATGCGCCACCAACACAAGTGTCAATTGAGGGGAGAGCACTCACATTAGCATACTGCTTGTAGATGCTGCGGATCGTGGTGAAGGCATCCCTCACCAGGGCAAACTGGAGAACAATGCGCTCGAAGTGGGTGGCTCGGCCCTTCTTCGGGTCTGCGCGGCGAGTGAGGTTGAGCTGGCGTAGTGTGGCAACGATGCGTGCGTCGATCGAAGTGGGTTGCTTGGTGGACTCGCGCCGACCTTCACTTGCAGGTGCAGAGGGCGGTTTATTGTCCTTGGGATAGTTGCTGGCCTTCCGGGCTGAGTGGATTGCGCTCGGCCTAGAGCCTTTCATTGAGTGCTTCGACACACCTCCGCCCATGATTCTTCGATCGATTCGCACCAACTGGAGCTCGAAGTGAGATGCGAATGAACGAGATGGCGATTCACGCTTCGTCCTCAATCCATCCAGACGTTCTGCAATAAGCCCAAGCGATAAGCGTCCTCGGCGAGCTACCCGAGAACCCCGCTAACCATATTTTTAGCGTCCTCAAAACGCAAGCGCAGCAGTCGAAGTTAGTCTTCAAACGTGAGGAGCTGAAATAGCCTTCTGAGCATCTCTTTGCGAAGGTGACACCAGCAAGGCTTACCGTTGAGCGAGAATGCCTATCATCTGTCCTAGTCGTGTACCAGCCTCGGAGACCAGAAAACTACTTGTTAATGTTAATGGCAGGGTTTCAAACTGGATACTCAGCGCACAAGTTTGATAACTTGAGGGAAAAGAATCGACTTGCCACACGAAGTGTTAGTGTATTCTCCAATCCAACAGCCTACAAAAACTATGCTGCAGCAACATCGAACAGCTTGATTGATTGATTTGATTGACAGACAAAATAATGCAACATGAGACTTCCAGAGGCATTTTCTCAACAGCGGTGGCGTGGCAAGAGCCAACGGACATTAGAAAATGAAGCAGGCGGAGGACGAGGTGAAGCTCTCCTGTGGCGTGTACCGTGAAGGCACCATATTCTCCGTGAGGGTTGCACGTAAGGCAACGGTGGGCGACCTACAAACAGCTATATTCGAGGTACAGGGATACCGCGAACGCTTTCGGTTCCCCCCAGGTAACTTGACGCTCCGCTTGGCGTGGAAAGCGGATGGGTGGCTGCAAGATGACGAAGACATGGGCAAGTTGCTGGCTTGCGAACCTGACACGACGTATCGGACGATGAGGCCGCTATCTCCACTCTTCGAGGACACACGGGAAAGGATACTTGGACCCAGCCTTCGAGCCTAAAGTGGGGGACGTCCACGTCTTGGTGGAGCTTCCTCCTCCTGCTGCACGCCAAGGCGAAACAGTGTTGACGATCCATGAAAACGAGGGCGATGAGAACGATCGGCGAGAGCTGCAGTATTACCAAGTCCAAGGAAAAGTGCTTTGGGACAACTGCAACAACTATTGTGTGGAAATCCTGGAAAAAATTGACGGCATCTACAAGACAGGTAACAATCCGCTCCCTTTCATTTGTGTCGAAGGCTCATCAGGAATGGGGAAGTCGCAGCTCGCATTTGCTTTACGAGGAGAGCGTCCGTGGTTTTACTGGCTTGCCTCTCCGATAAGAGACTCTTCCCAGCCCCTTTACAAAAACTTCTCATCGATATCGGTGGGATTCAGCGCTTGCGTGGACTGGGATACGCACAGGGCTGACCCGCTGAAGGCCCCAAAAGACTGGGAAGATGATGTACTGTCCTCCTTTTCGAAGTTGTACAAGTTGTCCGAGTTGTGGACGTATGGTTTCCTTTGCGTGCTACTCCAATATTCCAGCTCGGAAGCGTACCAAAGAGAGCCTCGAATGATACATTTTGGTGAAAGTGTCCAGCTGACTGTGAAAAAGTGCAGGCTTAACGATGTCCGTGCTGTTATCAACGGTATGAAGGGCCAGCGTAAGAAACTCCCCTTCTTCGTTTTGGATGAAATGACGGCTACCGATAATATTCCAAGTGGAGGAATGGCCAGGGCAGCATTCCAACGCAATGTGTTCCGGGCTTGTGGCCTGGTGGTAATCATCATGGGGACCGACTCCAAGGTCGCAGAGTTGTTGCCGCCTCCATCGTTGCATAGCTCGACTGGTAATCGTCATCCTTGGTTGTCGCTAGTTCCCTGTTTTCCTCCCTATCAAATTATGTTTCGATCCGACAGAGAGTGCGAAGCTTGGAAGAGAGTCGTAGAGCAATATCCTGTCGTGGAGAGTATTGCACGGCAATCGCGTGGGAGTTTTGCTAGGATCTTTTCGGCTGAGGTGGTGAAATACGTGACTGAACACGGTGGTAGTGTCGAGCTGCACGATTTACTCGATGGAGTACTTCGCCGTGTATGCTGGAGTGTACAGCAGAGCGAACATTACATGAGCAAGAGCAATGGGCGAACCGCCCAGCTGATGGCGATATCTTTCGCAAATGCCACAAGTGATTGCGGGACGACTTCCACAGTGAACGACATGTACGCCCGACCCCTAAAAATACAAAGAGTCGAAGAAGATACGCATTGTATTGGCCTGCATTTTGCAAACTTAGTGGAAGAGCGCTTCTCAGATGTGTTCTTGTCGGGAATTGACAATTTGCAGACGGACGCCGAGTTCCTATGGAAACCGAAATGCCGCTTTCCGGATATGAAAGAGGATTTGTTGCTCTACCTCGCGATATTAGGTGGGAAAACGTACTCGGGCTACCAAGACTGTGAAAACGGCATCGCATACTCCACAAAGAGCGTCTTCATGGAGTGCCTGGACGGCCACGGCTTTTCTGAAGACGAAAGCTTGGAGGCTGTATCTAGTGATCGCAAGACGTTCGAGAACATGGTCGCTCATGCACTCTTTTGCGCCTCTCGAAGAAATGGCGTGCGAGGCATTCCTTTCAATGACTTTTTCGCTTGGTTTTTGGGCGAGTTTCAAGAGAGGTCAACGGCAGTCAAGATGATCCTCCAGCTTCCACCTTCTGCTTCCTTAAATGCCCGTATTGCTTTGGCGAGAAAGAAAAACCCTGTTGCCAGCAACTTTTTCGAAGGGTATTCTGCGCATAAGGCGATGAATAAATTGGTGATCCCTTTTCTAGCCAGTGCATTCTTGACTTGAATGATCAAGGCTGCAAATTCGGCCATCTCATTCGTCTCGCCAATCATGAGCGGTGTGAGGCTTATATTGAAGAATCGGGGGCAAACCCCGGCACCGACGCAGCACCTTGTTTTCTTTGCGAAAGCAAATATTGGGGAAGAGATGTGGACATCAATATCATGTCAGGTATCGTTCGTGCACTAGATACGACATGGGTTAGTGGGTGGATGATCGTGCTGGTGTTTTGCGAGAAGTTGGGGGTCTTCGATAAGCAGTGGGAGCATGGCAATATTGGTTGCGTCAAGATTGATTGTCAGGATGGTCGTGTTGGTTGGGTTTTCCAGCCAGTTGAAGACAACCGAGACAAATTGGTCATCGTAATGGAGACTGGGAATACAGGACTTCCTGCACGCGATAATCCAGGCCGCTCTGATGTGAACGCCAGCTTAAGTGAGCTTTAACTTCTTCGCTTGTTTTTGCATGTAGCATTCGGGAGCCTGTCGTTGAGCTACTCAGGTTATTGTTCTCGCTTTGGTGAGTTCAACTTGTACGGGCCCCCCTCGACGTGTGTAAATCGAGTTTTCATCCAAATACTGAAAACGTTCTCTTGCGATGCACACTGCGTTGTAGCTCATCTAAATACTAACCACATCGAAAACTATATGGCTGAACACCCAACGCTGTGTGGGTTGTGTCGAACATTTCATCTGAAGGCACATCGAGTTTTGTGTGTGTGCTTGGTCTCCGGTAGCGGACGCTAGTGGTGTCTATGCATTTATTTATCTCTCCAGCAAGCTTGAAGGATCCCATTGTTACTCGTGGTGGCCTACTGCGTTGCGAGCCGCGCTCAACGACAGCATGAGTACTACTCATGCTGTCGTTGCACTCATTGAGTACAGAAGGTGCTTTCGATTCGAAAGTTTCGAAAGCAAAACTGCGACGTAATGTCCTGCGACGTAATGTCCTGTCAGTTTGTCCGTGTGTTCGTTCACATTTTGGATGAGGAAAACGCCGGGATGTACTGCTGTATTGATGAATAGCTCTAGGAAACACACACTAGGTCGATGGCGCCAGTGGCATGATCGGTGCGAAGCCTAGCGCCTTGATCGCCTTGGGCGCGTACTCACGTATCCTCATGGTAGAAGACGATGGACGCTGTAGTTGTGCCGCTATAGCACCCTCTGTGTTCATGCTGTCGTTGAGAACGGCTTGCAACGCTGTAGGGCCGCCACGAGCAACAATGGCATCCTTTAAGCTCGCTGCAGAGATCGATAAATGCATAGACGCCATTAGCGTTTGATACTAGAATCCAACACACACAACAACAACAACAACAACAACTCGACGTACCTTCAGATGAAATGTTCGACACGACCCACACCGCATTGGCCTGGATGCTCGCACTTTTCGAACTCAGCAATCGCACCAACGTGTCCACCGACCTGGACAGATCGACGACCGCAGCAGCATCGCTGACACCACCCGTAGTCATCAAAGCTACTCCAAGCAACGACAGCTGAACAAGTTGTTCGTCCTGGTTCGCGCCACCTCCCCCTGGAAACTGGATGATCCCCAGGAGAACCTCCAATGCGCCACAATGTGCCATGCGGCCGCGGCACGGAGCCGACGAAGCGAAGTTCACCAGCAAGAACAACGCATTTAGCCGCATGGCGGTGTTGCCGGGCCCTCCTTCGGCCGCGCTTAGTTCTTGCAGCACCTTGACTAGAGGCTCAACACTGCTCACCAGGGCTGCTTCGGGACAGAGCACGGTAATTTGGCCTGCCTGAGTCATGGTTGTAAGCGCCTTGAGGGATTCTGAGAGCACTCGTTGTTGAGAAGTGGTAGCCGAGGACATGGCCACAACCACCTGAAGCACCACGTCGTACGTCGTCGGAGTGAGTTTAACCTTCAGGGTCTCGTCCGCGATCAGCATGTTCAAGAAGATCATCAACACCAACAGTAACTCGTTCTTGCCTCGGATGCGTGCTGATGGTAACGCAGACGTCAACGCTGCGGTGGCCGAGCGGGCTTCATCGGATAAAGCTCTCACAAGACTCAACAACGCATGTGATCCGCCCTGCTCCTCGGATCCAAGAAGCAATTCGCGCACCTCGTCGAAGTTCGGATGGTCCTCGACAAATTCAGAGACCACACGGAAGGCTTCAAGCTTCACACGGAGCTCAGAGGCACCCAGCAGGTCGAGTGCGACTCGTACGCCTTCTCCCTTCAGCAGAAGCTCTCGGATGTTGACTTCCTCCTCCCCATTTCCATAGCTGCGCTGCTGTTGTTGCTGGCTTTGTGGTCGTCGCTGCTGTCGCTGCTGGATGAGGCTGTGGCGATTCTTTCCTCCCTTGATAACGGCGACAAACACCGCCAGAGCATTGGTGACCGTGCGATGAGCGTCTGGAACTGGTACATTACGCCGGACGCTTTCCACAACTTGGCTGATCATGAACTCTAGGAACTCAGTGTCCATGTCTGCAACGCTGGCGAGGCGACTAACAGTCCCTAGAGCCTTGCGCTGAGTAGTGCTCTGGTCGTAGTCCAGTACCTGATCACACAACGTCTCGAGTATTCCGTTCGAGACGAGCTTAGGCAGGAGCTCAGCATCCTTCGACAAGTTGTACACGATCGACACGGCGTTGTTGTGCACGCCGATTTCACTGGGTTGAGGCTCCTGCTGCGTGTATTCAGCTGCTTCTCGACAACCAGGAACTCGCGCAGCTTTGGTAGCAGATTGGAGGACACAATTCGCCGGCTCACAATCTGGCTACGGTCGCACATTTTCCCGAGAAGAGCAAGCACACAGGCCTCGATCTCCCGTCGGCGCGGTGTTGCAACTAGCGGTGAGAAGAGAATTTGTGCCAGCACTGGGACAGTAGCATTGCGTACGAGTGCATCCAGGCAGAGCGAGAACGCACAAAGATGAGCTAATGCTTGCAGCGCATGCAGAACCACCGGTAAATGAACCGACTCGAGTGACTCAATCAGCAGCGAAATGTTCTCAGGCGATACATGTGACGCCCGAAGGTCTTCTTGCGCGGCAATTCTAGCGATCAAATGTGCTGCGTGAGCCTGTGTACCAGCACTATCCACAAGAGAAGCTTCCTTCGTGCTGGACTTCCGGCTACTTGAATCCCCTTTAACAACAGGGCCTGCTGCCAGCGCACCAAAGAGAACCGCAGCGATGCCAGGCGCTTCGCCAATTTTCAACAGCACTTCATCATGCGTACGCGCTGCTCGGGACAAACACTTGAGCGCTTCAGCCTGACGGAACGCCACCGCGCGCTTAGAATCTCGCCACGAAGGTGGAGGCTGCTGTATGTTGGCATCGCATCCGCATTCACGAAGAAGAGTGGGGATGGCGTCGAGGTTGAAGAGCGCAGTGATAGCTGGGTCCATCTCGGAGAGCGACCCAAGCAGTTCCCAGCTGCATCGTGCCTGGAGTTCTGTCGCTGGGGACGAGTGGATATGCCACATTATCTGCTGCATCGCGCGCTCGTAAGCTGCACACGCAGCACGGCCAGCATCCCCGGTGCGCTGCAATATTACAAGGACACAGAGAAGCAGACGAGCTCGCACACCTTGGAGTAGACCATGGTCGACCTGCGCGTACAAAAACTTCAGTAAATCGCCAAGAACCTCGTCGATGCTAGCCGTCGTCTCCGCCCCAGGTGTAGGCGTGTTAACTACCATCTCAACGAGGCTGAGGAAGAGTTCCAAAGCTCCATGACCAATATCGCTCTCACTGTTAGCACCCCCACAGAAAATTGGCGTCAACGGCTCGAGGAATACACGCAGCAACACCGCGTATCGGCAGATATCCTCGAAGCAGGTGGAGCTGTTCACTGCTAACCAATGCAGCAGCGCCAGAACTTGCTCGACAAGGAGTAGATCACCAGTTCCTGGTTGTGAATTGGGCGCAGGTGGTGTAAAATGCCCGGTAACTAGCATATACGCATTGCATAGCCACCTCGCGTCAATTTGCCCAACAACCACAACATCGGTCTCACCCGATTGAGCGTTCTCGTCTAGCTGAGCTCGAACGAGAGCAGCCAACTCCAGAACCTGCGCAATTTGACTGATTGCAAGCCGTGGTCTCTCCTGGAAATCGTTATCTTCATCTCCACGCTGCCTGGCGAACGCCACAGCCAGCAGGGCGTTCAAGTCCCAGCGCGTAAGGTATAGTTCCCCAAAGCCGCTTTGCAAAGTGGTGGATAGACTGAGATCCGGTGTTGGGCTCCAACCAGCAATTTTGACGAGAGATGCCAGGCAATCGCTGGCGATTGTCAGCGCGAGCTGATCGGCAGACGCTTGTTCGCCTTTCGTTACTTCTGGTTCACGCTCGGTGGTGATAGCCGCAGCTTGGGCCTTTTCGGCATCGGCCACAAGATATGTCATGAAGGAATCGATGGCTTGCTCCTTGGTCGGCGCATGGGTCAGCGCATACCGCTCGAGGAAGCGTAACAGGTATGCCACACGCTCACGACGCTCCAGTTCCGAGCTGGCAGCGTCGAATTGCTCAAGAGCCCTGGCGAACTCTTCGTTGAGGTCGGCACTGTAGCCGAGCATGCCCAGAAGTGCAACAGGTAGGGCCTTGTCATCAGGCGAGATCAACGGGTTGTTCTCCACAGCACTGCGCGTTCCAGCAGCCTTCATCTCCTCGATGAAGTAGCCTGTGCCAGCTAGCAGCAGCAGCAACTGGAGAACCAAGTGGCGAGATCGATTCGCCTCCTTCTCCGGCACATGGAAAATGTGAAGTAGTTTTGGGAGCAAAGCCGTCGTACCCGCAAACGTGCTGCACCCGGTTAGGACGAAGGTGTCGCCCCACGCTTCCCGGACATCCATCAGTGCTTGCAGCGCACCCTCAATCACACGAGGTGCTAGTATACCCCCTTCACAACTGAGCACTGCTAGGCATCGCGAGCACAAATCGTTTCTCGCGCCAGCCAGCAGCTCCTCTGCTTCGTCTTCTGTAGTTGTCAAATGCGCGACTACAGACAACATTCGGCAAGAATTCCGTAGCAGTTCGTTCTCCGGTCGCTCGATAATTTCCACCCAGTTGAACCAGTCTCGCAGCAAGCACATCCAAGTGGTGGTTGGTGCCTGAGCGGTAAACAATGCCGCTAGTGCCGGAGTCAAAGGACTCACGCTTTCTACGATACACGTCCAGAGCATAATGTCCTCGTGGTTAAGCGCAATACCGGAAGGATTCGCTGTAAGACACACAGCTGGGTGAACCAACAGAAGTTGATGGATCAAAACAATCAACGCACGACGGGAATCTCCCTCCGAACGCAGCATGTCCGAAATGCCTGATCGCATAGCTGACGTAGGCGGACAGCTCGAATGCACGAAGCTGAGATAGATGCTCAATGCTCGTTTCAGAGGCTGATGGATATCGTCACCCTCTGCAAGCAAAGCTTCGTGTGCATATGATGCCAAAAGCGCTGGTAGTTTGGCGAGGAACCGTTGACTGACGACAAAACCCCGTGCGATGGAGACATACAGCACCTGCGTGAGAACAACAGCCAGCTCCGACGCGCGCTGCGCTGCATCATTGCCAGGTTGCGTGAACACGATAAGTAGCTGCTCCAGAATCTGGTTGTCACCTACAGACTCTCTCGCGCGCTCAGGGTTGTTCTGGAAGGCACTTACTATAATCCTCTCCGCGATATCATGATGCTGTCGTGACGCGCTTACAAGCAACACGGTGAGCAGTTCAGCCAGCAGCTTTGGAGACAATGGAAAGTAGAAACTCTCCGTTGGGTCCTCTGCCGTCGTCAAGAAGAACGCACCACGCAACACACGTAGCGCCGGGAGCTGTCGTTTAGGAGCTTGGTGGGTTGCCACCCGCGTCTCGAAAAGCGGGGTGAGCTCCAGTAATTCTTCCGGATGCCAAGCCACTGTGGTCTCCTGTTGATACGCCACGTCCAGCAGGTTGGCCAGCAGCTTGAGACCGCGCGTGACCTCCACTGGCGTCGCTTCTTCGTCTTGCACACTATCACCATCTCGGCCAAGGTGGAGAACAAAGTGCTGACTGATGACACCGCAAACCCGGGTCAACATTTCTTCTGAAGAGTGGCCAACTAGGTCAATACATCCAGCGGTACTCATCAGGTAAAGTAGCAGCAGCGCATCGCGTGATACACTCGAGGAGGTTTCTGCTCGCTTTGAACCGATGCTTTCCTCCGATTTTTGCAGTAAAGTTTCGAGCAGGACGACCAGCGGCCCGCTATTTGCGAGATTGGATCGAAGCTCACGGTTCGCCTTCGCCAAAGCTACCAAGCCCGACAGCGCCAGCCGCCGTTTAAGCGGCAATGCGTTCTTCTGGCTCAGTCTACCCTCTTCCTTCTCGTTTGACAGCACGCAGGATAAAAAGTGGGCCGGCAGTTTTGAAGCAGCAAGCCCCGGAGCCACAGTCATTCCAGCAATTGCGAGGTTCGTGAGAATTTGAATTGTGGTCTGAGCGCCTTGAATGTCCTCGTCTTGCTGCTGTTGAATGCTCAATGCCAGCAATGGAAGATGACCATTAACTTCTACGATACGTTCCGGTCCATGCAACGCGCGCGATAGCTCTGTTAGTAGCGTACAGGTCAACGCGAGCCGCTTGTCAAGGTTACTCCAGTTTTCGTTTGCGTCGGGTGTTGCGTGAGCATCTACCCACTCTTGAATGAACTCCACCAGCCGAGCCACGCACCCTGGAGCGACCAACAACAGTGCCTGCACCTCGGTGTCACCTCTGGACAAGTCTAGAATGAGCGCCAGCAGCAAATTCTGCAGCTTGATGTTTCTCGCTTGACAAAGAGCCACCACAAGCGCTGGCACTCCATCTGCGACGATCAAGGCTACACGCACTTCACGCTGCTTGAGCACTGCCAGCACCAACTGCGCTGATGGAATCGCTACTTCATCACTCGATGACCCCATCAAGTCTAGAAGCGCTGGAATGTCTTCACCACTGTTGAACAGAGCTGCGTACGGGGATGCGAGATCTCCATTCCCCACGAACGCACGGATCAACTCGATGACAAATCGGCCTAACGTTGGGAAGGTATCAACCACGGACAACCAACGCTCGAGAGGCAGCAACTGAGGAAGAAGAGCCCGTTTTCCTTGTGCCAAGGTGTCGGTCGAGGCTTTGCATACGGCTGCGTTGCTGCCAAACGGACATCCGAAGACGTTATACAAGATCGACAGCAGCATTTCGCACCACCGACCTGTGAGCAGTGCAGGACCATGCTCACCATCCAGGAGATGACAAATTCGTGGTAGCAGCTCCAGATATCGTACGTGTGCAGCTGGAACTGCTGAGACTTTGGCGAGTACACTCAGTGGCAAGTGAAGAAGCTCCGGTGCTTCAGCTGCATCATTTTCCAGAGATGCGATGGTAGCAGTCGTCATTTGTTCTACGATACCAAAGAGCTTTGACACCACCTGGGCGACATCAAACGCGAGAACGATACCTTCTTCCTGGGAGAAAAGTACGTGAAGCATGGCGCATGAATCCTCAAACACACGGCGATTGAGTGGCGTGGATGAATCACCGCCGTTCTTCGCAATAATGTCGAGTGACGAACTGCTGACAGCGAGGTCTGCCAAAATGAGGATACCATCCATGCCACAGAGACCTGGTAGGGTTGGCATATTCGCTGCCATTAAGGACAGAATTGGCGTGATGCGTGCCTGCAAAGGTCTGGATTCACTCTGCAGCAAGCCTTTCAATCGAGCAACCGTGCGGTCTGAAGAGAAGAGCAACACCGTGTCCTCCCCGTGAAGTGTCGCCAAATGAAGCATGCATCGTAGCACTTCGTCCAGTATCCGCCGGTCGTGCAACAACACTAGGCTGTCCAGAGCCCGGGGTACATGCAATGCGAGGGCCTTTTCACTCAACTCAGATGAAAACGACATCATGCGTCGGCAAACTCGTAGTGCAGGCAGCACGGTTCCAAACTGCAGCGCCCAATCTGCTCTAGCCCGCTCCGCTACTTCGGCGACCTTGGTAGGGCTAGTCTCTTCACTGCACGCAGACTCCTTTCGAATGAGCACGAGACTTTCGGGTCGGCTGGGCAATTTCTTCCCGCCAAAGTGATGCAGTGCTGTAGCCACGATATCGATGAGGCCGCGAGGTGCTTCGCCACGCTGAAATTGCGCCGCAAGGTCGTTGTGTGCTGTAAGAACGCTTAGACAGCAGTATGCGTCACGCAGCTCACTCAGGCGAGAAGATTGAGGGTCTTGGGCATACACCTGCATCCACTCAGCCAGATGCAGCAGCACAGCACTCCAGTTTTCATTCCGACCCTCACTGTCACCCCTGCTGCCTGAGCGCTCCTTCCCAGGCGAACCTTTTTCACTTATCTGCGGTTCATTTGATGACCACGGTTGCTTATTGAGCATTCGAGCGAGAAGTTGCAACGCCGGACAACGAACGATAGGCTCAACCGCCTCCAATAACGACGCGACCGGTGTACACACTCGCCTTTGAACAAGTTGAGCCAGCACAGTCTCCGCTTCAGTCTCGGCCTCCGTAGCGGTTGTCAAGACTGCCAGCACATCAGAGATGACCGATGTGGGTAAATTCAAATAGTCAGGAGCGCGTAGCCCGCATCTAGTGAGCACATCCAGCCCACGAACATCTTCCCAAACCCAACTACGCACAGTTTTTGCTGTAGTCTCAATTTCAGCTTGCACCTCAGCTTCCTCCCTTGTCGCTTGTGGCGTTGCTAGTAATGCTAACGTCCAGATACTGGTTGCAACACCTTCAGGTTTTACGCGTTCGTCATTAGCGTAGTCTGCTTGGGCTAACAAACGAGCAACCGCTGAACGTTCAAGACGAAGCCGTGGTGCATGACCGAAGAACGCCAAGTAGCCCAATGTCTCCGTCGCCATTAGTTGGACAATGTCCAGACGATCGTCGTAAGTTGGTAGAGCTGGCAGTGTCAGAGAAAGTAGTTTCCCAATAGCAGGAACCCCAGCCAGCGGTGCAATGGCTCGTGCTGTTGCCTCGTCGGTGACTAAACGCTGCAACGAGCGCATCGTGTGCAGCAACCTCAAAATGCTGTCATCGCTAGCAGACACAGTTGAGCACTCCAGGCACGACAACAAGAACGGCAATGGCTGGATGGTCCCGCCTGTGATCAACAACACATACGCACGACTCGCCAGCGACACTTCCATCACATCTGCGAATGCACGCAGCGCCAGTAACAGCAGATGCGATCGTTGCTGCGTCTGAGGAGCGACCATGAAGCGGAACAACGGGGCTACTAGATAGGGAGACTCTTCGAGGTATGGCACCATAATCGGCAGCGCAGATAGTCCAGCGAGTGCCTCAGCAAGCTGCTCGCGTTGTGGTTCCGGTAGTTCGGGTGTTCCCAGGCCGAGCGCCTTCAAAACTAGTGGGAACCCTCCAGCTTGGACAAGAAGTTCACGGTTGGGTGTCTGTCCCGAGAGCGTGCGGATAATCGCCGCAAGAGATACTGCAAACGCTAGCACAAGGCTGTCGCCACCTTCTGCTGGGAACAAGTCGGGGTCTGTACCCGAAGCCACAGCCAGCCACAACTCGAAGTATGCAACAAGCACCTCGACACCACCTTCCTCAGCAATGACCTGCTCATCATAAGGCGACGGACACAGTTGCCGCAAGACATCGACGCATTCCCATGCTAACGGTGACAATGCTGATGGTGTAGCTGGAATTGGTGATGCTGAAACCTCGGCTTCTAGTTCAGGCAGCGGAGCCGGTGGTAGTCCGACACGAAGAAGCTCCAATAGCAGGCTAGTAAATTCCAATTCAGATAAGCGGCGGGTTGCTTGATCCCCCAATGTCTTGCAAAGTCGAGCAGCGATTTGAACCGTGTGAAGTCGTCGCACTTCCGTCGTGCTTTCAACAATTTCCTTGTTGACTGGTAGCGGTATGTTGTCCCTCTCCTCCGGCACAAGAATGTACGGCGGCAATCGCACGTAGACGTCGTTTTCATGCAATATAACAGCGATTTTCTTCGTTCCTGCGATGCAAGCCAGAAGCCCTAGAACGGCCTCGTCATTTTCGCCTAGAACCCCCTCTTCAATCCGCAGTTCTTGTACCATACGCCCCAGTGCTTCGCCACTATCTTCCAGGGTAATAGTGGTTTTGTGTTCCTCCACGGTGACAAGCAACGCGAATATGCGCAGCACATTTCGAATGGTCTTGGCGTTGGTAGCTTCGTGAACAAAGCACACTCGCAGCAATGACACGGTTTTCTTGGGCAGGAAAAACTTGAGCGAGTCGTCCGCCAGTAGCGCTAGAACAAGCCGACTAAGGTTTTTGCCTAGTGTTTGTGGGTGGAGCTGTAGCAGCGGCGTCAGCACGTCAGCGATAATTTCTTCGCCTTTGAGAGACTGCCGTACTCGTGAGAACTGCACCAAAGTGCCTAGCAACCGCACGGCGCGGTCTAGTACGCGGTCGTGCGGTACATTGGCAGGCTTCCGTAGGATTCCATGCACCAGCGTGGCTGGAACGTCAAGTGCCAGAAGCTTCATCGGATTGTCGCCACGAGCTGCTAGCTTGGCCAGGACGTAGGCTGCAGCCTCGACTACCACAAGACTCGTAGACGTCAGTAACTTCGATAAGGCTTGCAGTGCTCCGCGTCGTGTCGCGGCATCTTGTAGCGCGTTGTTCTGCTTCAACCAGCACGCTAGTGTGTAGCAACCGCAACGTGCCACGAGCTCACTTGAGTGGAGAAGCGCCTGGCATAGCACTGCAACAGCCAGAATATCGACCGCTTTGGCCGAACGGTAGTTATCAGCACAATTACTGAGCACCAGCAGCGTTTGCTCCAGCACTGCTGTCTGCAGACTCGGGAATGCGCTGAAATTCAGCGTTTGAGACGAAGACTCAATCTCAGCTTCACGAGATTCGTCGCTCTTCTCCCGTCTGGGTGACCCACCTCGAGCTTCCGCACTCTTCTTGGGCGAATTTCTTGCCATGCTCTCGTACATTTCCTCGTCATCCTCCTCCTGTTGCTCGCGTGGGGTCCACGAACCATTATTTTCCGTATCAACTGGAGAAACGCCACGGGGGGGGGATTTCCCAGGTGGCCCAGCTTTCAGGGGAGATTCTACAGCCAAACTTTCACCCGAAGACATCAAGCGCGTAACCTCTTTCTCCGATAAATAGTCCTGTAGTGGAGCGGGCAACGCTGATGCTGCAAGCTGTAGAAGCAACAGTAATGAACCACTGCGTTCATCTTTCGCCTCCGCGATACGCGATGCATTACTTGAGGCGAACGACAAGTTCGCCAGACACGTGATCGTCAACTCCACCATCTCTAACTCGTCAGCTCCGCTGGTACCCCCGAGACCAACTCGTAAACGTGCTAGAAGAGCTTCCACGCATTCGCGCAGACCGAAGCGTGTCTTGTTAAAAGACTCACGGGTAAGATGCCGCACTACGAGCAAAGCCGCTCGAGCGATGCGCGGGTTGATATGCGTAAGAAGCCTCACGACAGATAGAACGTCGACGCAGCGCGACAATTCCAGAGCTTGCGCTGGCATCGGAGCCAGCTCTCCCAGTACAAGCATGGCGCTTTCCACTATGGTGCCGTTTGAGCCTTTCAGCAGAGCACTCAGCTCAGCGACAACAGGAGCTTCGCACTGGAGGAGGAACTTTTTGTTGGCATCATTGCCCACGACCAGCACAGCCAGCGCTCTGGCCGCGCCCTTAGCAACACTAAGTGCCTCATGATGCACAAGAGATAATAGTTTTTCAAAGCACACCTTACCACCAAGTTTGACCTTATTACCAGCGTGAGAGCCAAGCTTCACAACCGCCAGCAAAACATTTTCCAGAACATGACGCCGCTGTGACGACAACCGATCCACAAGTGGAGCAGCAGCACCCGCAGCTCCCAGGCGAACTTTGTTGCCTTCGTGCCGAGTAGCAGCATTTGCCACAAAGAGAGCTGCGTAGCGCTGAAGTCCAGGTAGCTCTGATTGCAGACCGGCAATGACTGCTGCGAGGAGGGAATCACCACCCTCGTTCATGATAACGCCACGGTTTTCTGGCGCTTCCGCCAGGTAGGCAAGTAGTTGAGCTGTAGGAACACGCACGCGTCCACTAGGATGACGCAGTAGCTTGGCGAGTACCGGAACAATCTCAGCTGACACCAGTCGGCGTTGATTTGTACTACTAGCAAAGGCCCCCATCGCAAGCGCTCGAGTCCACGCCGCACAAAATCTTTCGTCATGGGTGCCATCGATACTAACGAGCCGAGTAAGTTCTGCAGACTGATCGCATTCCAGCAACTCCTTCTTAGACGCGCGAGCTGCCGACCCGGAGCCCTCG
The DNA here is from genome assembly GCA_024679295.1 of Phytophthora parvispora. Taxonomy (NCBI): domain Eukaryota; phylum Oomycota; class Peronosporomycetes; order Peronosporales; family Peronosporaceae; genus Phytophthora; species Phytophthora parvispora. The sequence continues at coordinate 17,053 of JAHWLF010000118.1, forward strand.
CACAGCGATGCAAGAGCCTGTAGACCCTTGATCTGTAGTTTTCGCGAAGCTTTCTGGTCTTTGCTATATTCCGGTCCGCTATGAGCTTCAGATACCAACGCCACATGAAAACTTGTTGCGCCTAATTCCTGGAATTGCTGGCGATTTCCATCGTGTCGATGCACGAGATGGCGAACGAGTCCACAAGCCCGCCGTCGCACATCATACTCAGGTCGTTGATGCAGAGCTCGCATCACCACAGAAGCTCCATTGGCATCGAACACAAATCGTGGCACTCCAGGTTGTTCGCATGCGAGTCGTTGTAGCAGGTGAAGACTTGCACGAGCCACGGGTGCTAGTGCCGAGTCGACGTGACGAAGCGAAAAGTCCACCATCTTGGCTGTGGCAACGACACGTCTGGCAGGTGCTTCGCCTTCAACAGGACTTTCAATTTCTGGCTCGTCGTCGATTTCAGCCTGTGCCTCGATATCAGTAGGTGATCTTGCCGCGCTGCATACCCAGGCTAGCGCATCCAGTGCCTCAGCAAGCAGCTCAGAATTCAACGCAGTCGATGGCGAATGCATCAGCAGCAGCAAAGCCTCCAGTAATCGACTTTCGACAACGAGGTGCTGGATCGCCGCATCTTTGCGAGCGAGAAGCCCCAGGAACCGAAGCACGTGGCGTTGGGGCAGTACACCCAGTCCTGTAGACGCGCGATCACGATCACGTAGGAGATCCTGAATACCGTTTAGCACTGCTGGTACAGCTAATGTGCGACGCAGACCGCGTGTTTTCGCTCGCGCTAGCTCGCTCATGGTGTCGATTGCGAGCCGAGCGATAGGATCACACACGTGTGGGAATAACTCCACGATGCACAGGAAATGTGGCGCCACCACGATGGACTGCTTGGTGATCTCACAGCACGTCGTTCGATAGGTAGATCGGATAACCCAGTACAGAGGCTTTAGGCCTGGCGGTACGGAGCGTTTCTCCTGCGCTTCCAAGCCCTGACTGCTATTGCCCGACGCCTGAATCATGGGTGTCAACTGCTCGTCGTAGACCGGTTGGCTTCCAATACATCGCTGTAGTAGTTGAAGAAGACCCGAAACGGAGTCTGGGATCTGGGCAAAAGCGATACGCTTGTCATCGTACTGGAACAAGTTACCCCAAACTCGACATGCGGCAACAGCTACAACAGGATCGACACTCGAAGCAGCGAGAAGTTTGGCCAAGTGACGCTGAGCTGCTCTTGAAGGGATATCAGGCGAGTTCAACCGCTTAAAGAGCCGACGTAGTAGCGTAGCAGCCAGGACTTGCACCCGTGTACTCAACGAAGCCTGCAGCAGGTTGGCAATGCGGTCTGGATCACTTGCAAAAAGCTGCTCGAGTGCACGTACGTTTTTGTGCGCTGTAAGCCCGTCCAGGAAACCCAACACTTGCTCGTGCAGCGCTTCGTGGTTTAGTCGCGTGGCAATGCTCAGCGCTTGATCTACGAAAAAAGTCGAGGAACTCATGTGTTCACTCAGCAATGCAGAGTGTGCAGCTAGAGCGCCAAGCAGCGGAGGAAGGCCAAAAAGATGCTCTGGTTGGTGATTCTGGAACAATGCACCGAGTATCTGCATGGCATCAGGTGTGCTCTCCACAAGCCTACTGAACGCCAAACTGCTGCCAGGCACGTTCATTTCGACTCGGGGTTCTTCGGACGTAATGTCTCCACAGCTACAGTCATGATCGCAACTACAGCACTCCAGGAAGAGCACTAACAAGCTCGGCAAGAACACTGCGCTTGCACCGCGCAGATACTCCAGCATTATGGACATACTCGTCGCCTCGCACATGTGTTCCTTCACATGAGGGGCGGTGCTAAGCGCGGACAACAACTTGAGTGCGTAGGTAGACCCCGCCCCAAGCCTTATAATTGCTCGGGCATACACGTGTGGCAAGAAGTCGGCCCCCTGCATATTCCCACAGTTCGCAATTGTGCTGATACGTAGCGGTTCTAACGCTCCTGAAGACGGCAAGAGGAGTTCTGGACGTACAAGTGTTCCAGTTCGAGAAACGAGCGCTTCGCTTGTGACAGTCGCCAGAGCAAATATCGCGAGCCGCGCTACCCTTTCGTCACGGCCAGGACCTGCCGTAGCGAGTGAAAGGATCACCAATTGCATGAGATTCTGGGGAGCATCAACTTGAAACAGGATTTGTCGTACGCGGTCATTCGCGTGCAGTGCTACAGTACCCAACGCATACGCAGTTGACCCCAAGACCTCAGGCGAACCTCCAACCAGCAGCTTGGCTAGAATGCCTAGATTGGTCTCGGTACAAATAGCGATGTGGAAAATACTGGACTTGGCGAGGCTCGCGAACAGAAAACTCGTCGCACTTGCAGCTGCTGAGCGCTTTGCCGCACCTCGTAAAGTTTCGAGCATGCGCCCCAGTGTTGTGGTGGTCTGTTCACGTGGAAAAATCGTGTCCGTCTCATCAGCAATTAGCGACAACGCGAAGATGACAGCGTCAGCGTTGGCATTCGTGGGCGTCATGAGGCGCAAGAAAATGTCGATACATCCGAGACGCAATATCTCCGCCAGGTTTTCAGCTGCTCACACAGAACGCAACGATCAACGATTAGACTCCAGTGTTGACTAGTGAAAAACGCTTCAACGCACCATTGGGGAGTGACAACCCGATACACGTGATGGCCGTTTTAGCGATCGCAGCGTGTGGTGAATGTACAAGATCCATCAATACCGATAGCAATTTGCAGGCGGGCAACTCAGCTTTCACGGCATCTACAAAGATATACAAGATAACAATTAATGTGGTGGTGGGCTAGGGGG
>JAHWLF010000119.1:0-20666 GCA_024679295.1 Phytophthora parvispora
TTCATAAAGATATCAGTGAAACGCAACGTTTTGAACAACATGTGCGTTTGTAAGCACGTATTAAATACGGATGGTAAAATGCTCGCGCTCGCGGTTAGTATGCTGTACGCTTTAGGCACTTAGCGATCTATTGTTCGTGTTGGGAAAGATCGCGCGTTTCCTAAATTAGTGTTTGACTGCAAAACAGTATGTAACATATTCTCGGTGCCCTCTTTGCCGAACTAAGAGGGATATGGAAGCGATGCCTCGGCATTACTCTTTTCATGTACACTTTACTTCGTATACAAAGTTCCAGCACAAACAGATCCGCAAACAAAAAGCGAATTTATCCTGTTTCCCGATAGTGCTGTACACTCTTGGAGGGACGGCCACACGAGGCCTACCAACAATATCAATCACACTTCTTGCCATTTTACTGCGTTACCTTCGTTTAAAAAGCCAACTGATTGTAGCTGCCAACATATTCTTGAGCTCAAGTTGCGTTTTGCTTTTGCGGAGCATTCTACTATTAGTGCTATCATAAACAAAGCCGTGCATTACACAGTGAAGCTCTGGATTTTTAGTTTGGTTCCTATAGGTCCTCACGAAAAATCAGAGCTAAGCTTACGTAGTGAGCTTTTTCTCTTTTTTACAACAAACGCTTCCAGCCTTGTGTAGGTCTACGGTACTGTATCCTGGACCTGGCTCGGCTCGCCCATGCTTAATGTTAAAATTCACTTCTGGTTGCCGTGCAGTTAGAGGATCTCATCTAAACGGAATCGATTTTTTTCTGCTAGTGAGTAGAGTTATAATCCTTTATTATAGAATAATTTGAAGTAGTATTCGCACAACACAAGCTGTATAGCAAACGCTAGCTTTTGCAAACTGTTTGTTAGTGTGTTGTAAATACATACTAACATGCTGGTGAAGTTGCACGGATTTTACCTGTAGCTTTCTCTGGGTATTTGATTGCCTTGTGAACTCATATTTCTAGATAGATTTCTAGATCAAAGTCTCCACATTTGATACAGATGACTGCCCGGAGTCTTCTCCTTAGCGAAGAGAGGAGAATATGCAGTAGTGGGCCGAGCAAGCTGATTTAGCGAATGCAGTAGAGTGCAGCCAAGCATGTTTGCAAACAGCACTTAGAGTTAGTTATTAGTGTATCATATAGAACAATTTACAAACGTATTCGTGGAGTACACAAACTTGAAGTATTATCGTTTGGTTTTCAAAGTGAAATTTAGTGTTAGAAGTAAGTATTTTTTTGAAATGGCATGAAGCTAAACACTTGGTACGTTACTGTTATGCTGAAGCTCAGGTGAATTGTGCAAAGTTGAACTTTGTTGGCGGCTTAGCAGGCGATTCACGTGGCTTTCAAGGCGCTTGATATCTGCCTCCTGCTTTTCCAACTCGAAACGAGCGGCTGATGTCGAGCCGAATCCGTCCAGAAAGAAGGAAACGTCCTTCATCATCTCGTCAAGCTGTGCTGCTGTCAGGTCGGAAGTACTACAAATCAAGTCACCCTGTGGCTAACAAAATTTGTTGTTTGTCCTGCTGGTCTTATCAAAACGCAAGAAGCTCCACCATCACTAAAGCATTTGTATTGCTACTTTGTTCCTTATTTTCGATTTTCGTGTTGTGTTTTGTGTATCCATGCTCCCTGTTACTTGTGGCAAAACACACTCGTGCATCGCCAATGTCTACGTTCAGCATGGATCAGCAGAACGATCGACTTCTCGTAACCCTTGGATCCTATCGTCCTATGCGGACGAATTAATACTGCGGAGGCGGAAATGCGCCCTGCATAAGCCTTGAACGGCTGAATGTTTTACGCACCCTTCGGATTCGCATTCGCGGTATCCTCCGTGGGCTATGCAAAGACCTTTAAACACACGTTTCTTGTGGCAACCTGGCACCTTGCACCTTGGGCCACCGCCATGCGGAAAACAGTAGCCTGGCTTGGGACCGCCATACTTCGCCCCGTTCGTACACCCTGGCTCCTTGCACACACGTTTCTTCTTCACGTCCTTGATTCGAATTTCTTGCTCGTAGCTGCTACCACTAGACCCACGAACACACCTCCTTCTGCCATCAGCAGATACATATTTCCCCGCTACTTCCTGGTTGGAGTCACTCCCATATTGCGCTTTCATCGCAGTTTCTGCCTTCATCGATTCCACTTGGGCTGCTTTCACAGGCTCGATGTAATGTCATGCCACTTTTGGTTGGCCTTCAAGTCGCTTGACACTTCCAGTAGCAGCTTCTAGCCGTGGTTCAGCAGGGTCATCACCACCGTCATCATCATCAAGAACGATAATCTCTGGCTTCTCCCCACCGTCCAATTTTCTTGCAAGATATCCATGCTTAGACACCGCGGACTCAGTCCTGAGGTATTCCACATCACTTGAGCCGTCACTATTGCCACCATTCCCCCTCCGGTCTCGGAACCACTGCACAGTGCGTCTCAACCCCACGATCTTCCGTTCTTGTGTTTCGAGCTTTTCACGCACCGCTCGAGTGGATCCGAATTTCCTCAAAAAGAAGCCCAAGTCCGCCATCGTGTCGTCCACACTTTCCTCCGCTTCTGCACGAAGACCGGGTGATTCCTTGTCGTTATCCCGTGCTTTCCCCTTCGCCTGCGAAGATATCCCCCCGTTTCGAGGAATGAGGAGATATCTCACTTGCGCCTCGAGCAGCTCGATCTCCCGCTTCTGCTCTTGCAACTTGATACGGACGGCCCGAGTGGACCCGAATCTGTCCAGGAACAAGCTCAGGCCCTTCAGTGCCTCGTCCTGCTGCGCAGGCGTCAACCCAACGCCCACCGCCGCGACGTCCATGGCCCCACTGCACTCCCTCCTGCCAGAATTTGACTAGCAACTGTCAAACATGATAATAATGATACATATACCTTCTAGAACTTATAACTTCAACTGACGCTGTTCTCCACTGCAGACCTAATGCAGTTCTACCTTGAACATTCTGTGCGAAATTGCAGACATTCATACCACAATTTTGATGATCGAAACTGTAGTATCTCGCCTATCGGAAGCTACAAAATACTGGGACCACAACAACTTGGTATATTCATGAAACTAATCTCCTTGCACCATTTTATCTGTAAACGAGTCTAGCTGTTTTTCTGATGCACTTGTGGATTGCTAGTTCGAGCTTCACAACTTCTACGAGCAGGTGGTGCGCTTGATAAATCCCTTGTCGACACAGTGTCTGTAGCAGTAGCCACGACCGCAGATGGGCCGCACACAGCCTTTCGTCTTGCAAGTTTTCAAAGGTTTGAGTCCGCGTTCGATAGCATGCTGACTGCAGTAGTCCTCGCATTGACTTCCTTTCTCGCATCCTTCAACTGCACACAACAAATCTCGAGTGTGAAAGCTATAAAAACCCACGAGGCAGACCTTCCAGTCGCATCCTTTTGTTTTGCATTGCTTGAAGCCTCCATGCCATACGCACAACCCATTCTCTCCAGCACCAACGGTGCAGCGAGAGTATTTTGCGTCCGCCTTGGACAGGTAACTTCCCTTGCGAGGTTGCAACATCAACACGAGAACATCGAGAATCTTTCACATGCACCTAGCATCTCCCTTCGGACTTGCTCATATGGGCGCACCCAGAATACGAACACCTATCGGGCGCATCATCCAGAGCACATGGCTCACTTGATGGATCAGGCTTTATACGTGCTGGTCTAGAACGCTGGGTCGTGATCTTCCCCTCATGCTTGCAGCACTTACCCTGCGACTACACACACCGTCCACAACCTTTTTGCGAGCACTGGACACCATGCCTACGACATTTTCCCCCTGCAAAAACCAGTTTGGCACACACTGGGTGTTGACACAGTTTTCTGTTAGCAGTATTCCGTTTCTGTGTCGTGTTCGTGTTGAGTGTAGTCGCAAGTTTTTTCACTCGTCGAAACAGGAGCTGCGCATTGCGCTTCCTTTGAATCATCATCGTTTCCGCCGTTTTCCGCCGTGTCTTCAGTCTTAATGTTCACGCTGCTTTCGTCAGCAATGGGCATGATAATACCCACGAACTAGTCGATATCACCTCCCCACACGAACCCGTTCTCCGTACGATATTGAGTCACCGTGGTTTCGCTGGTTCTTGGATAGACAGCCCCCGTTTTGAAAAAACTCGTGCAGGAAAAATTATCGGTCTCCTTCGGACTTGGTTGAACTCTCAGGAAGCAATTGTGGCGTGGATTCACTTCTCGCTTGCAGAGCTGGGGGTTGACAAAGGAGCTGCGCGGGGCACAGCAGCCATAGGTCGCTAGTAGCAATCGGCTCGTGCATCCACTTCTCCATCCTTGACCTTGGAAACCAAAAGGCGGGCGGTTGGTATTTGTGGGCCAAGCTGCAACTTCCGGAGTAACTACCGTGCTCCACCAGCAACAACCCAATGAAGTTCAAACCTTACAAGAGCTTGATTGGGTTGTATCGTACAAGCTCTACCTCGGATCAGCTTCCAGGGACTCTGCTGGGTCAATGCGAGTTGCTGAATCGGGTATAGCAAGCTGAAACGTGTTGTTGAGGAATTTTCCACTAACGCGGAAGTGCGACGCGTCTCCATCCATGAACAGTAAATGTTGCTTGTATTAGTTCTGGAGGATCAAGGAAAGCAGCAAATATTGGTGCTTTGAAGCAGACCGAGAGGTTTTACACCTTCCGTGGCAAACTGGCTTGCATCACATGAAGAACCACGCTTTCTCGTCGTCTACAAATCTGTAAGGTTAACGCGATGCACTATTTGTTTCTTTGCACGATACCCCGCTGGATGGTGTGGTTGTCGTTTTGTTTTATTTGTTGTTGCTGAGACAACAGGTAGGCTAGCAATTCATCAGGCTGCCGTCTTCTTTCTGTTGTACTTCATCCTACGCCTTAAAATTTCTATACTGACATTTACATTTTATTCGAGCATTCTCGAAGCAATGAACTGTGTTCCCTATGCGGGAATATCCTTGTCAGTTTCTCCCCAATTATCTTTGCACCACTCGACGCCAAAGAACGTGGAGACGTCGAACGTCGGGTCTCCGGGATCGATCTCATCCAGGCGGTGCAGGACCTTGCGGTAGCGGAGTGCCTTGTGCGCGATTTGGGCGCTGGTGGAGATGGCTTTGGGGTCTTCAATCACGGTTCGCAGGAGTCGCTGCGCGTTGGCGCAAATTCGATCACGGACGCGTTCGTCGCTGTATAGCAAGCGGATACGGGGCTGATTTGATGCTTTCGCGGTGGTGTCGGCGAGTTCTTGTTCCTCCGCGTAGCTTTGAAAAGAGTGGAGATTCTCGTGCAGATAGTCGCCGTTGTGCTGGGGGATACTGAGACCAGCTTTGCGTAATCGCCACGACGCCATGCTGTTGTCTTGATCTGGTCGATCTATCGCTAGAAGATCAGCCATATCGGTTGTGTGTTGTTCTCACGGCTGGGGCGTGGGCTGTGTCCGGCCGAGCGAATTCAGAAATGAGAAGGACAGCACCTCATGGTGACGCGTCTTTATTCCGACTGAAGAGCTGCTGCAGGAAAAACGCGGGCATGATTCTCGCCTCGAAGTAGGATTTGGGAGTTACTCGGCGTCTGACGACCAGCGAGGGGAATGCCGACCACCGTCGACGGCGCTCGTGGTGGTAGGGAATCTTCCACGAAGGCAAGTAGTCGTGAGTCAGCGGCGCTTATTCAACCCTCCGCGCCCTATGATGCATGCGAGAGGTTAGTAGAGTGGCGACTACATGCGCTCAGTAAGTGCTGACTGGGGCTTCAGCGGTGTCGCCTACACGCATAGGAAATCTTCCAGGGATAGCGGAGGTGGCTTCCGTTATGACCACCGTCTTTGCGGCATCCGCGGTTGAGCGAACTTGTACGCTGAAATCCGCGACAGCATCGCAACACTCGATCGTCGCTCTAAAGGACTATGCAGTAGCCTCGAACATTGGGGTGCTCTGGTCGACGTCGTCCACCAGGAACTTCGGATCAGGCAATCGTCTCCTGCCATTTTCTGCTAGGCCTGAGCATTCCACCAGCGGCGCGGTCACCATTATTCTAGCTTTGTGGTGCCTGCGCCACCGTAATGTGAAATTGTTGACCATCGGCCCTCCGACCTTGGGGCTGTAACAGCCAGAGGTAGGTCAAGCCGCGCAGAATAAGCGGGCACCTGGTCGCTGGCGGATCCAAGATACCAATCCGAAGGCGGAGTACCCGGATGAGCCAGGCGTTGGTGCTGATCGACTTTTAGCTGGCGGAGCTCGCTCTCGCAACTGACCCATTGCTTTTGGTGTGTTAATCCCATGACAGGCTGCGCAGGCGGTCGTCATCGCGAATGGGTAGTTGAAGTCCGAGCTCAGCTGGGTACAGGTACTGGGGAGCCCGGATATGTGGTTGCAAAACGCTTATTCCTTGCACTTCGGTCGTGTTCCCTCCTCGGGGCCCCTTCTTGGACCAGTATCATAGCCTGAAGAATGCGAGTATTATGCTGCTGCAACGCAAGTGGAGGCTTCATCTGTGCTGTATCGTACGCAACTGCTCCCACGCTCCCACGTTATTCACCCGCACTTCCCGATGTCCTTGGTGTTGCTGTATGCACCAACTTGCATGAATCGCGCCACACGTGCACGACGTTGGATTTCGGTTATTGCTTCGAGCTCGCCTTGCCTGCTTTTCGGTTGAGGCTTGCGGGACCTAGGTGGAACGCAGTCGAAGCCGCAGGAACACGGTGGACACCCGCCTGACGTTACATGCGCCAGTCGGCCGTTTTTCAGTAGGCGACCGACTGAAAGTCAACTCGACTGAGTTCAGATTCCGAGCCTCCACTTGCACTTTGCGAGTCGCGACCGCGGCCTCGCGTTCATCATTCAGAGCAGAACTTAGTGCATTTTCGCTACCATGTAAAGCGGCTGTCGATGCCCAACGAGAAGTTATTGACCATCGAGGCGAGTCGCGCACGGCGGCGGAAGGCCTCAAAGTTTGAGGGCTCAAACAGGGCGTAGTGCCTGCAAATCTACCTCCTCTGACCGAGTTCGGCGATATTTCCGATCTCTACCAGAGTCCCCCGTAAGCTTTCGCATTGTTATGCGGGACACCGGCAACTGGCAGCATGCATTTCCAGATTCACTGGACAGACCACACCATCTCCAGTCAACACCGTGATGTCGACTCATCCACTGGTTATCCTAAGCGGCGCCATTCTCTCGAGGCTACCGCGTATTGAAACGTAGTCATGTAGAATTCCTTGGAGCTCAGTGCATGTAAACTTTTCATAGCGACTTCGACGCTATTTGCATCGTGTGCAGCTGGGAAATGATTGGCCCAGACCAGTGTCAAATCTCAGCTCCAGAAGCTAGATGGAGGGCCCCTCGGCGGGTCCCTTGAGCTCCGTCTTCGCAGCCGTCAATGCTGTCGTCGCTCAGACACCTGCGAGCTTGGAGACGCAGCAATTTGCAGCCGAAGTATGCAAAAACCAAGCTGCGGAACTCGCGACAAGTGGGACGTTCGGAGACAACGGAGACCGTGGCCAAGAACCCTCGTCGAGAGGAGATAGAGAGTTCTTCCTGGACGAGTTCGACGTGGATGGCGTCTTCACAGCGCCAATGAACACTGGAGTCGAGCAGCATCTCAACCGAAACGCACATGAAACTTTTTATCGACCAGTAGACGGAATCGAGCCGACGTCACCGACTTCATTCGGTGGTGGGGAACTGTTTACTTCCAGCGGAAGTGAAGACAACGCGTCGGTCTTGAGCAAAAAGAAACCGTTGTCCAGGACATCACCAGCAAGTCCAGACGAGGAGAAATGTCGGGTGACAGCGCGGTTCAGTCGAGCTTCGTTCATGCGTAGCTCTCGCTCGGCCAGGCAGCAAGCGGCAGCCGAGTTGGGTCTTCAGATGTGGTGGGGTGCGAAGTTTGCTGCAGGTCGACTGCATTCCATGATCCGATGCAGCGAACCTGACGGCCACGTGAGTTTCTTGAATAGTGAGGACATTCAACCATCATCAAGACAGAGACCTCGTGGGAAGCCCTGCTGCTCCGAGCCAGGGTGCACCAACCAGGTCCAGATGAAGGGCAAGTGCGTTCGTCACGGAGGAGTCCCGCAGTGCAAACACCCAGGCTGCTCGTCGGCTGCTAGTTGGCATGGGTTATGTGTTCCGCACGGTGGACGCCGTGAATGTTCGGAAGAGGGCTGCATGAAGCTCATCAGAAGCGCCGGTAAGTGTGAACACCATGGCGGCGGTGGTCCTAGGAAATGCTCGCACCCGAACTGCACCTCGAACGCCCAGAAGCGCGGTCTCTGTGTGGGTCATGGTGGCTTTACTGAGTGCAAACGAGAGGGCTGCGAGCGACGAGCTACATACCAAGGACTGTGTCGAGCCCACGGTGGTGCCAAGAAGTGCAAGGTTGGCGGCTGCGAAAAAACCGTGTTGAATCGAGGCTTCTGCTACAAGCACGGTGTCGAGAACGGAGTGATTAAAGTGAGCCAGAAGCCAAGATGCAAGGAGGACGGGTGCGTGAAGATTCAACTGTACCATGGCTTCTGCTCTAGACACGCCCAGGAGCATGGGGTTCACGAAATTCGCACGTGTAAAGTGGACGGATGTAATAGGGTCGTCCAGTCCAAAGGCTGCTGCGGGACCCACGGAGGTGGCACGCGATGTAAGATATCTAGTTGCGATCGGCCCATTGTCACCAAGGGTTTGTGTTCTGCTCATGGCGGTCGCAAGACGTGCAAGGTAGAGGGCTGCGAGAAGTGGGGGCTCTCTGCTGGCAACCTCAAGGGATATTGCATCCAGCACGGCGGCGGCACTCGATGCAAACACCCAGGCTGCACCAAGAGCGTTCAGTACAAGGGTCTGTGCTGCGTTCACGGAGGCAAACTCAAATGCGAAGCGGACGGTTGCAACAAAAGCGTGAGAGTGAAAGGCTACTGCCCACACCATCAAACCGAATGACAAACGCCTGTAAGTCGAAACGATGTCCAGCCACGAAAGCTGAAAGTATGCTACTTCCAAAAGCCGCCCAGCTCAAGATCTTTTGCCAATGGACGCCACGGTCTCCAATGCCTTCGCCTCCCAACTGCGCGATATGGAGGAGCTGCAGCAGCTCATAGAGCGCGCGTGCAAGGCTAAATCCTCAGAACGCCCAAGTAGCAGTAAAACCGAACTCGAAGAGAAGTCCGCAGTCCCCTCAATCTGCGAACAGCAGATCTCTACATCAAGCGGCGATCGAGAGTACTTTCTGGACGAGTTTGGCTCCGAATCGACCTTAAACAGCGCTGCTAGTCGACAAATTGTCCAGGGTACAAGACACTTCAGTGCATTGACGTCTCACTCCATGTTATCCCCAAACGATAGGACGTACGCTGAAGTTCTCAACGGCGTCTTGGCCAACTTGGGGTCTAAAGGGGGTACCGCTAGCGCATCTGCTATTGGTGTCGCTGGGCGCTACATGGACTGCTCTCATCCTGGATGCACTAGATACGCACAAGCCTTCGGTCGATGTAGAGCTCACGGCGGAATTACGCAGTGCAAAGAGCCTGGGTGCACACAAGAAGGTCGTTGGCGAGGCTGCTGCGCAGACCATGGCGGACGTCGCGAATGCTTGGAGGAAAACTGCAAAAACATCGCCAGGAGTGGCGGCAGATGCGCGAAGCATAACAACCGTGAAGAGGGGAAGTGCTCACCACCAAAGTGCACAAAGAGACCCCAGCAGGGAGGGCTACGTGGTGTTCACGGTGGCTTTCCAGAATGCAACTTCGAAGGATGCGAAGCGAGGGCTGTCACCAAGGGACTGTGTCATCTTCACGGCGGAGGTGGTCGTTGCAAAGCTGACGGTTGTGACAAGCTCGGTCAGCGCCACGGTTACTGCTACAAGCATGGCGTCGAGAATGGCGTTGTGAAGGCTACTCCTAAAGGCAGATGCAAGACGGAGGGGTGTTTAAAGATCCAACTCTGTCGAGGTTTCTGCGTCAAGCATGCCAAGGAGCTCGGTTTGTTCATGAAAAACAAGTGCAAGACGGAAGGATGTGAGAAGTCAGCTCAGGCCGGGGGCCATTGCTTTGTTCACGGAGGTGGAGCTCGTTGCAAACATGCAGGTTGTGAAAAACAAGCCGTCTCGATAGGTTTGTGCTGTATTCATGGTGGCCGCAAATTGTGCAAAGCAAAGGGTTGCAAGAAGTGGGGTCTGTCTAGAGGACTTGTGAAGGGGTATTGCATTGCCCACGGCGGAGGCACGCGCTGCAAACAACCAGGATGCACTAAAAGCGCTCAACGCAAGGGACTGTGCTGCATGCATGGCGGCCGGAATACTTTTTTGCAAAGTTGAAGGCTGCAGCAAGCGTGTGCGATCAAATGGCGTGTGCGTTAGCCATTCCGAGATTGCGGGAAATAATGGAGTTGCAGAGGAGAAGCGGAAGTGAGATAAGTTCCAGGCTGCGAATTAATAATGCCACTCTACACGTAGATTTTCATGCTAAGTTACTCAAGATCCTGAACCAAAAGTATAGCAACGATTGAAGCGGCGTGTAGTGCTCCATATCTTTTTAACTTGAACGGACGCCATGGACTCTGCAGTCCAAATGCGCGAGCTGTCTGCGATGCAATCGTCGGTGGAGCAAGTTCTAAGTCGTGAACGGAAGCTAATGGAGACTCTCCCTGCCGCGGAATGTATGGAGGGTGAAGGCGTTGCCAGACCGGCTATGGGCGTCACGGCACTTCAAGATGACAAAGAGTTCTTCTTGGACGGATTCAATTTGGAGAACACGGACTTGCAACTTCACGAGTGTGCAAGCCAACACGCCGACAACAACTCAAAAGAGGTCGCAAAGGAACTACTGGCAACTCCAGTCCCCACGATCTCTTCTCGCTGCCTTCCCTCCTCGATAACGCAGAACGACGTGACACGTATGGAACACGACGCCTTCGCTCGACTGATTGCCTCGAGAGGGGTTGTTGACGTGACGAAAAGCTTGATAACGTTTAAACCGCTCTGCTCTCATCCAGGGTGTACGAAACAAGCTCAGGCTAAAGGCAAGTGCATCGGTCACGGTGGAATTCGCCACTGCAAGCACCCGAACTGCTCAAAAGTTGCTCGTTGGCGTGGCGTGTGCATCGACCACGGCGGGCGTCAGCTGTGTTCAGTCGAACAATGCACAAAACGTGTGCGGCGAGGCGGGAAGTGTGAGGAGCACGATGGAGGTCGTAGGAGTTGTTCGTTCCCAGATTGCACCTCGAAGCCGCTCAAACGAGGACTGTGCTCAATTCACGGCGGATCTGAAGCTTGCAAGGTTGAAGGCTGTAACCAAAAGGTTCTCACGAAAGGTCTGTGTGGGCGTCATGGCGGTGGAACCAAATGCAAAACTGAGGGCTGCGAGAAGATCGGAAGTTTGCGCGGGTTTTGCTATCGTCATGGTGTTGAGAACGGGGTTACTCCCAAGCAAAGGCGCAAGTGCAAGGCGGCAGGATGTGTGAAGTTTTGGGTCACTCAAGGGTATTGCGTTGCGCATGCTAGGGAACGCGGCCTCGAGGTTGGTCGCAAGTGCCGAATTGTAGATTGCGAGAAGCTAGCACAAGTAGGGGGCTGCTGTATCAGCCATGGGGGCGGTGCTCGATGTAAGCACACTGGATGCACAAAAGTTGCCTATAGCAAAGGTATGTGTAGTGCTCATGGCGGTCGAGCGACGTGCAAAGTGGACGGATGCGAGAAGTGGGGAATATCAAGTGGTGCGATCCACGGTTATTGCGTCAAGCACGGTGGTGGAAAGCGCTGCGAGCACCCAGGATGCACCAAAACGGCGCAGGTCAATGGAAAGTGCCGTGGTCATGGCGGGTGGGGCAAATGCAAGACTGATGGCTGCAAGGAGAAGCTGAAGTGGAACGGATACTGCCCCAAGCATCGCGATATGAACCAAGCAGAAAAGAACTAGCCAAACGACAGTACTACTAAGATAAAGTTTTATTTTTTCAGGTTTTGGACGCGAGTTCGTGCTGGCGGTAGTGCACTTTGCACAATCTTACAATGTATTTGTACGTGCCTTTTGCATCCTTCCGTCTTGCATTCGCGATAACCTCCAAGCGCACTGCAAAGGCCTTTCATCTTTCGTTTATTGTTGCAACCCGCTACCTCGCACCTAATTTCTCTGCCATGCGGGAAGAAATATCCTGGTTTAGCGCCACCAGTTTCCCCCCAGTTTTTGCATCCTGGTTCCTTGCACACCTAGTGCTTTTCGAAATTGAGTGTAATTCCTTGCTCTTGCGCGTGAGAATAGCTAAGTACCGCAGCCGTCAACTTTACACTTGGTTCCACCCGCAACCATCGATTGTGCACATGTAGTAACCTCCGTGGCGATAACAACGGCCTTTCACGAGCGCTTTCTTGATGCAGTCTGGGTGCCGACAACGGTTTTTGCCGAATGCTGTTATTGCAGATCCAATCACTGGTGAAGGACTCAAAACACCGTCCTTCTCCTGAATAGCACAAGTACTGCTTGTGCCCACATCGATAGCCTTGGTCTCGATCGCTTTGCTCCTTGTTTCCAGTGAAATTTCCAAATTCGACGCAGCATTGCCCTGCGTTCATTATCTTCTGTGCCTGTCTCTTCACCTTGATGCGTTTCCAACGTCAAGGGCCCCTTGTACACTTCACGAGCCGTGGCCTCAACCACATCATCCTGTCTAGCAACAGCCTCGTGCGGCTTCGTAATCTCTCGCCCCTTCCGAAGCAAGGTTATCGTGTCGCCATCACTAGCCGTATCCTCTCGGCGCCGATGTACAAATACTGTCGAGCAGTATGGGCTCAATCTTGCACAGTTTTGTGCTCATGTCCAGCTTCGTGCGGCGTTCTTGGAGCCACTGTAGCGTGCGTCGTAAACCCACGCTCTCCTTGTTCTGGGTCTTCAATTTTTCACGTACTGCTCGCGTAGATCCGAAAGTTTTGAAGAAGAAATCCAAACATTCCATCATCTCGCTCGCGTCTTCTGTCGCCTTCTCGTCGCTTGCTGCATTGTTACTCTCGGATGTATGAATATCGTCTTCTTCTCGGTTCGAACTTCCTTCTTGTTGACTCAAGAGATGTCTAACTTTATCCTCTTCGCGTCGGATATCACTCTTTTGCTCCTTTAACCTGCTTCGAACCGTCCGGGTCGAGCCAAACTCGTCCATGAAGAACGACAGGTCCGCCATGGACCACATTCTGCTGCTCGGAGCCCACGCGCTCAACACCGAGCATGGCGCACTTCCGGTTTGTCTAACTTAATGCTAAACTTTTATAGTTGATACTCGTCCTAGTTCCACGTAAGTACGACGTTTTAGCCTCAACAATAGGACATAGTCAGACAACTGGCCTGACCATCAACACGCTAAATGGCATGAACGGACAGGCCCGGAATTCCTTCTTGACCGTCGCCGCCGCCCGCGCGCTCGAGGCGCCGGAGGGACCACACGCGGGCCAGCAGCTCCTCGTACATGTGACCAAGCGCCACCCGTCAACGCCCAGTATTAGCGCTGGAATGGCGCCCCATCCACGTGTCGAGAGGAATATCGGAGACCGTGAAGTCTCTACTTCTCCACCGACGCGCGACCGCGAGTTTTTCCTCGATGGATTCACGGCAGAAAATGACAATAAACAAGAGAAAAGTGACGCAAAAGTTGGGGCGATGGAGAGAAGTTCTCCTAAAAATTCCAGCCACTTCGAAACGGTGAGGATCGTGCCGGACCACAGCAGCGCGAGGGCCTGGGCGTCCGACGGCCTGGTGAAGCTCAGCGCCACGGGGGGAGAAGGCGGCAGCTTGTCGGTCAAAGTTTCAATGAGCAAGAAGCGCCCCCTGCCCGTCGTGGGGGTGGAGGAGGATCACGAACAGGGTCAGGCAGGAGAAGAGACGTGGAGTCGCGCCGAGTTCATGACCGGCACGCGCTCGGCGTCGCAGCAAGCGGCCATTGAGCTGGGGGTGCAGATGGCCTGGGGCATCAAGTTCGCTGCTGGTCGCGTGCACTCCATGATAAGGTGCAGCGAGCAGGAGGTGGCGGTGTACACGGAGCTGGCCAACCAGTTTCTAGCCGGTATTGATGGTGAAGAGGAAGAGCAGCCATCGCAACAGCTCACAGAGACGGGAAGAGTCTGCTGCTCGCAGCCGGGGTGCTCGAAACAAGCTCAAGCGAAAGGCAAGTGCATCGCCCACGGCGGAGTCAGAGAATGCACGTACCCGGACTGCACGGCGATATCTCGCTGGCGTGGGCGGTGTGCTGCTCACGGAGGACGGCATATCTGCTCGGAGGAGAACTGTGAGAAATTGGTGAGGACACACGGCAAGTGTGAAGAGCATGGTGGAGGCGGGAACAAGAAGAACTGCTCCGTCCCCGGCTGTACGAAGCGATACCAGTCTCGCGGTTTGTGCGCGACTCACGGCGGCAGTGTTTTGTGCAAGACGGAGGGCTGCGGCAAGAAGGCGCTCTCTAAAGGCTTGTGCCGAGTCCATGGAGGCGGCACGCTTTGCAAGACTGAAGGTTGTACTAAGATCGGCAGCGTTCGCGGATACTGCCACAGACATGGTGCCGAACACGGTGTGATCAAGCGCAAGGGCACGTGCAAGGTGGACGGGTGCCCGAAGTACAGGCTGAACGGAGGTTACTGCACGAAGCACGCGAAGGAGCGTGGCATCGCTGTAGGGCGCAAGTGCCAAACCGAAGGATGCGAGAAGTCAGCGCAAGTTGGTGGCCACTGCATCAGTCATGGAGGTGGCGCTCGTTGCACCCACCCGGAATGCACGAAGCTGGCGATCTCGAAGGGTCTGTGCAGTACTCACGGCGGCCGAATTACCTGCAAAGCCGAAGGTTGCATGAAGTGGGGCCTGTCCAAGGGAGCTATGAAAGGTTACTGCATTGAGCACGGAGGTGGTCAACGATGTAAGCACCCAGGGTGTACCAAAAGCGTCCAATTCAAAGGCCTGTGTTGCACCCACGGTGGCTGGAACACGTGCAAAGCTGACGGCTGTAGCAAAAGAGCGAATGCGAAAGGATTTTGCACAAGCCATCGGGATACTGAGTCAATAGACGAAAGCTAAAGACTGGAATACTAGAGCACTACAATCATTTGATTTTTGAACTTGGTTTAGTAGGAAAATATCGAGGTGTACCTCGCAGTAAGCTATTTTTTTTACATCAATCCAGCTCATACATGTAGTTCTTCCCGCACAAACCTATCCTGGCAGCCCATTTATGAAGCTGCCAGGGTGTTGAGGCGAGTTAAATTCTCCGTGATACTTTCACAGGCGCTGATGACGCAGCTCATGACAATAAAGTCTTCCATCGTAACGCGTCTGCTGTGGTCGTCCACATACGCAAGCAAGCATTCGCCGTAGCTCTGCTTCAACGCGGCAGCGGCTTCCGTCAGTGTAAATGCCTCGACATTCAGCAAGGCTTCGGGCGCGGAACTTTCGCTGGCCGACGACAACCCACGGAAGCGGTGGCGACGACTGCCGGTGGTAGTTCCCTCAGTAGTTCCTGTGTGGCCAAACGCACTCGAATCGGACTTCGTGGTCTCAAACACGGACATGTCCACGAAGTTCGACGACGCTCGCGACCGCGTCTCGGGCGGTGGAGGCGACACAATCGTGACGTGCTTGAGTCTCCCGGATGTCGATTGATCATCGGATTCGTCCGTCTGAGTGGATTGAATGGAGTTGCGACGAAGTGAACTCTTGCGGAGCAAGTGAACGCTCCTTGAGTGAGTGAGTTGGGCTCCATTCGGACCAGTAACCACGTCAGCGACTGGGACTTGCGGCTGATCGTCATAAATCTCCAGCTCCAGTCGGAAGCCTTCGTTTAAAGCTTGCATGAACTCGTTGAATGAGATCTTGCCATCGTGGTCTTTGTCCACCAACTGCATGAACTCGTCGACGTATTGTTCCATCCCTTCGATCCCTTGACTGCCAGAGTACGGCATGAGCTTTTCTAGCAGCAGACCGAGTTCGGAGGCATCCACGACTCCGCGACGGTGAACATCAGCGATACGGAAGGCCTCTTTCATTTGCAAGTAAATCGCGTGGTCTTCAGCCGTAGACGTCGAGAACTCTTCTCCGAATAATGTGACTAGCGTGTCAAATGCTTCCTCTACCCCAGCTTCCACTACAGCTAAGCTTTGCTCCCACTTGATCTTCGATACAGCAGGAGAAGTTGTGGTAACGTTTGGCAGCGGTGAGGATGGAGCGGGTGACGAAGGTTTCTCTGCGGTGTCATCCCCTCCCACCATTTCGGCGACGGCTGCGGAGGTTGGGGACGGAGGCTCTTGCGCTGCGGTGAAAGCGGCAGTGCACTCAGCGTCTATCCGACTTTGATCCCAGCGACGCAAGGGTTTATCTTTTCCACCGCTACGGCGATTCTCGTGCCAGTCCACGAGGTCAACCAGGACGTCGAGCCTGTCGAGGAGCTCGCGGCAAACGTTCAAGACCTTGGTGTACTTTGATGTAGAAAATGGCGGCTTCCACAGTGTTGGCTCCATGGCGGAATCATCCACCAATTTGGCTTGGGTTTTCAGCAGCTGAGGAAGTGCGACCTTGAGTTGGTCCTTCAGCACTTTCACTTCGCTGCGACCAAGTAATGCGTTTGCAATCTCGATATCCTCCTCAGTGAGTGGGCCTACAGCTATGGGGGTCGGCTGGTTGTACGCGATGTGGTGGCGAAATGCATCGTGGAAAACCCCGCAGTATTGAGTCAATAATTGTTGGACGTTGCTTCGAAGAAGTCCGCGTGAGCTGCGCGGGTGAATCACAACTTCTACAATCATCAGAATGAGAATACCTAAGGCATTCTGAGTGAGACTTGTGTACGACACCGTCGTTGAGGACGATGTGCTCCGGCAACTGTGGTCCAGCAAGACCGACGCTGCCATGAAAGCTGACGTCATGCCAGCAAGCGCCATGTAGCGGCCGCAAAACCACACGTACATGGACCCCACTGTCCAAATACACAACACGATGTTGTTCAGCGTGTTGTACACGTAGTCGCTCGACACTTTGCAAACGAAGAAACTGAATATCGACGGCACCACAGTCCCAGCCACCAAACCTCCCACGCGATTCACCGTATTGCCGTAAGTTCCCCCGATATTGTCTTCAGCAACCATTGCGATGGCCGTCGGCGCGGTGGAACTGAAGGCGAAAATGAAGGTCGCACAGCAAATCCCAATGATGATCGCCAACGTCGTTCTAAACGCGAAGATGATGAGTCGTCGAGGGTAGCTGATAGGCTGCAACAAACTGCGGCATGTCAGCTTGAGGAAGTTCTTGACCCGGTACCGCGCCGAAAAGTTCTTTTTGTTGAATTTCTCCTCGAACTCCAGTAGCGAGATCACAAAGACATGGAAAGAGTAAACAAACACGTTCAGCGGCATCGTTTTACCCACATCATCGGCTGAGTGGACGTCAGCAGATAGCAGATTCCCATAGAGCGTGGTATACTTGACCATGAGGCGTTCTAATGCCTGCTCCAAACTGGCAAACTTCGGTGAAGACATATCTACCCGTGGCAAAAGAACCCAAGCATGTTAGGCATTGAGCACTCGAGAATAAACAGCACACATCGACACTTACTTCGCGACGAACGAACAATCTTCAGCGAAATATCTTCGAGTAGATCGTTCGCCTCCACTTGTAGCACGTAAAACCGCGTCTGCATTTTCTTGAGCAGCACAACATGCGTCCAGTGGCACGTTTCGGCCTCGATTGCAAACTTCATGGAGTGCAGGTCTGCAAGTAGTTTCGCGTACAACTTGACGAGCTGCTTGGCGACGGTCTTGTTGAAGTGGAAGCACACTCCCAGTCCGACAAGCTCTTCCCACCAGCAATCGTTCAGCAGAGACTCCATCGTAGTGAGGCGTTCATGAGCGTTCTCGAGCACTCGGTCAAGTCGTAGCTTAAAAAAGTCCATTTTCTTGATATCCTTTGCGCGGAAGCAGTAAGAGTCCACAATCAAGTTGAGGATATCGCGGATGTCATGCGGAGAGGCAGCCATGTGCTTTCGTAGCTTCCGCATCGCACTAAATTCAATCATATAAATTCAACGTAAGTATTCAAAGTCGAGTATGTAAACTCAAAACACGTACCCAAACGTACAATATCGGATACGGCAGCACCATGGTCGCGAGAGCGATCAAAGTACCCACAACGCCAACTGCGCTGTAGATTGCGAGTTGTTTCAAGAGATTGTCCGTGCCGTAGTAGCTGTTGCCGCTCGAGTTGTCCTTGAGAATTGTTGTGAATACCGGATTCATCGGATCTACGAGTGTCAGCGCTGCGGACAAGTCACGGAATCGTGGTTAGATACATGTACATTCATCACCTACAGCTTCACCTGCGGAAAACGTACTGAAGTACAAATTGGTGCTCACAGCGAACTTCTTGACGTTCGTTTGCTGCAGCCCACCACAACGAACGCGTTAGGCCAGGGTATGTCTCCAGAGCAAGAACGCAATAATACACTGTACCATGGGCGAGAGCAGCACGACCAGCGTGAAGAGTGCGAGTAACGGGAGTGTGACACCCCAGTCGTGCAGGCTCACGTAGTAAGTGCTGCCGTTAATGTTCTTGGAGACGGTCATGAGGTCCCCCTGCGTGATCGGCACGCAGGCGAACACGACGAAGTTGTAGAGCAGCGCCATGGCGACGCCCACGTCGATCTGCCAGACCTGCTCCAGCACGCCGCCCACCGTGTTGGCCGCGGCGTAGATGACCATCATGGAGGCGACCGTGAGGCCTCCGAGGTAGTAGCTGGACGGCAGGAACAGCCACTCCCGGTCGGACCCGTGGGTCTGCACCACGCCCGCGAGCATGACGCCGACTGCGATGCGCACCGCGAGCTGCAGGTGCTGCTTGAACACGCGCACCTCCTTGGGGTGCTTGTTCTTCTTGACGCGAGCCACTCGGCGTCGGAGGTTCTCGGCCGCCTCGGCCGACAGGAACGAATTGCTGGACGCCTGTTTCCGGAGTCGCAGACGCATCGACTGCGTCTGCGGCCGTGGCGACTGCAGGTCCACGTAGAAGTCGCTGGCCTCGGTGGCGGATGTCATGGGCACGCCGGAGGAGTCGATGTCCAGGTCCACGGACAGGTGATCGGACGGACCTGAAGAAGATCCGTTCGCTGCCGCATGGTTGTCGGTGTCGTATTGGCGAGGTGCCATGGTGGCGCAGCTCGGGAATTGCGGGTATGATACAGGTGCGCAGGCAAGCGGGCACGGTTGAGGTGGCAACGTCTCCGTTTCGTGCGGCGAAAGCGGGTCAATGGACGATGGACCGCCACGTCTGCATGACATGAGAACGAGAACACATACCTTGCTATACCGATGCTATCACATTTAGACTTTCTATTTTACTGGCATTTAACTTATACACTAAAATCGATACCTGTGGTAGATAACTTTCCCCGATATCTAGATGGAGAGGGCTGTCAAGAAATCGTTGCTTGTCGCACCTCAACGACCACCGATGGCTATGGCGTCCGGCGAGCGGGGACTCGCTCGATTCGTTCTTGCTGCACTATAGCAGGGCATTGGCGAGCACTATGAACTGGCTGCTGAGATACTGGTCGATGGGCAACGCTCCGGCTTTCCAGCGCACTGGAATGGCTGGCGGCAACCAGCGCGCACGGTTCTCGTTGCCGTTCCAACGCTAGACAGACTCATCGGGCGCGCACGCTCGCTCGGGAGCGAAGTTATTCCCGCCGCTGGAACCCTTCAATGGGGCCGGCGAACCATGCCCGAATGCGTCGCTCAGCTGCGGCACGAGTCACAACGGTGCTGGACAGGGTCGGAAATATTGGTCGAGTGCACCGGAAAGGACCGGGGTACCAAGCTCGAACGAATCGTTCGGTGTTCGGGGACAGCGGTCGTTCCAGGCGGTCCTAGACCCGCCTCTTATAAGGCTCTGCTGCTGGCTGCCTGCCGCTGCCAAGCGCCCCGTTTTTCAAGCACCCGCTACGATTGCTTAACGAAAACAACTCGGTGAAGCGGGATCGATCTAGCACCACCAGAATGCGTGGTGCGGCGGATATGTGCATGACCACGGACAGTGTCGACATGCGGTGCAGTCCACCAACCGCAGCATTACCGACTGCTGTTGCCCCTGTACCGCAGCAACCGGTGTGTGTGGGGGGGGGGGGCATCCGAGCAAACTACCGAAACGGATACCGTACGGTGTTCGGTCCAAGATGTTGAACTTGCCGTGACAAGCATCGATCGCCGTGTCAGTAGCAAATGCCGTCTCCAGCGTCTTGCGTTAGCGCACAAGGCGAGACATCCAAGCAGCGCTCAGGAAGCACATAGCCAGCGGCGCATTCCGCCGTTGCAAGTCCGGGAGCATTATCCAGCACGGGTAGAAGTTGCCCCTCCCTGTCACATGGCCCAAAAGTTGCGGATCACCCGATTGTGGCCCAAAAAGTGTTAAATGAGCGTCGGAAAGGGATGCTTTATGCGAAAAATGCACTCAATTACCCATTTTACGGGTTTGGCATAACCAAGTTTATGCGTGGCGGTACCGCCAAATGGGTTTGACCCAATTTGTAGGCACCGTTTTGGCTGCATTTCTGGAGGACGGTCAAGCAGGCTAACTGCAGCCCAAGCGGATTTCCTAGCCAAAACAAGAGTCTAGTGGAGGCTATATGTAACATAGTCACTCTTCGTTCGCGAAGCTGGCCTTAAAAA
>JAHWLF010000120.1:0-21286 GCA_024679295.1 Phytophthora parvispora
TGCGAGCTGCTGGATACGCAGGAGATGACCGCCGACGACTGCCGCGCGATGGTGGAGCGCCACGGCCCCAACGGCTACATGAACCCGCACGACCCGCTGCCGCCGATCCCGATCGTGCTGAGGCCCGACGAGTCGTTGGGCAAGTACGAGGCCGTCTTCCAGAAGTGGCTGCGCTTCAAGCAGCTGACGCTGGAGGCGCTGCAGGACGACCCCGAGGAGGAGCGCCGCTATCGCCAGTGCTACGCGTACACCCGCCTGCGCCAGAAGACGTGGGAAAACAACAAATCGCGCCAGCGTCCGCGCACCAGGAGCCCAAGTCCGTTCAGGAGCCGCGACTACGATCAGGACTGGGACTGGCACAGGAAGAGGAGGCTCTCGAGCTACAAGAGCGACGACTACGCGTACAAAAGGTACGCGGGTGATACTCGTGGCAAGCGACCACGGCAGAACTACTATCGGTGTGACAGTGACCGCGCAGGTGGTCGCGCGACGCTGCCAGCGGTCTCAGGACGTACTCGGCCGGAAGACGTTGAGCTTACATGCCACGAAGGCTGAGCCCTTGGAGACGGATCACCAGGATGATATGGTGAATCGCTTTTTCGAGGAGCTTGGCAAAGAGGTGATGCATCTATACGGCGGACACGGAGTCGAGGCTGGCGACATATCGCGCACGGTGTCATCTTCGTCGCTCCGCTCTCATTTGGACGATGGAGATAACATTTCCCAGGGTGAAGATGTGAGTGGTTCAACCCCTGCGAATAACTCCATCGCATTGCAGTCTACTCAGAGATCTGCACTCAGTCCAGTACCTGTGTCCACGCAAGAAGCGACGGCCCCGCAAGAGATTAACTTCAGCATTTGTGCTGGTGGAGTGAAGTATAGAGGAGGAGCTGACGAAGCGGCCTCTACTTTCGACGCCACTTGGACTACTCCACACACTCCAGTTTTGCTCGGAATCAACAGTGAGAAGCTGAACTGTGCCGAAATTCAAGACGCTGCCTTGAAAATCACCTTTGAGTTGGCACAACTTGATAAAGACCCGCTGAAGCTAAGGCTTCGCGACAACTATATCCGACTCACTCAGCAAATATCGATAAATGAAATGGCGATAGAGGACTTGCTGGTCTACGTCAAGACAGTCGAGAACAATGACCAGGAGGAGGCTTCGTACCACCTCACGCAGGTTGAAGAGGCAGTGGAATCAATTCGCGAGGTGAAGCAGCTCCGCGACACCGCGTTGACTGTAGTGGTGGCTCACGAGTCGACAGGAAAGAAGGCGGCTCTGGAGAAGGCCCTACAGCTCTCCGTTGATGACAGTACAACAGACCGAGAAGCCCACGAGCGGCTGGCACTCAATTACGCCGAGCTGAAGCGGATCGACGAGACACTGCTGTCGTTGCACGTAAAGCTGAAGATGTTGCTGAAAGAGCTTAGCAGCAAGCCGGGACCCCAAGTTCACTGAGTCGAAAAGCTCCATCAGTTGACGTGCAGGACTTCAGCTGAGCTGAGAGCGCGTTCTAAACTAGAGAACCAGTGCCAAACACTGAGCATCAAACTTGCTGCATACTCACGATGCTGTCGTCTACACACTCGGAATGAGTGAAAATTCCCCATCGCTGGCAGCCTGGGGCTTCGATGTGGCTAGGAGCTCAACTTTATGCTTTTAAACTTACTTTCTTTCTATGCTAATGCCGTTGAAGACAACGAAGTGGTTCTGTCCGTTGGTATCTTCGAACAGGCATCGGAGCACCTGTGCGACGCTTGCTGCCCTCTCATTCCTCATCTTTCCGAGCACCGAGCGAGCAAGCTGCCTAGTTAGACCCTTCGCAACGCCATGGCCATGTATCACGGCGAGAGGCATCATATGGGGCTATTGGCGAGCCGCATTATGACTCTCGAGGAGTTCCTTGCTGAAGAGGACGAGGTGGCTCGAGACGACGAGAAGTGCTCGAAGAAGCCGATCCCTATTCTGCTCAAGTCTGGGGAAACTGTGGGCGAGTATGAGGAGGCTTTCGAGAGACGCCTAAAGCGGAGGAACGTGGACCCGAGGATGGTTCACCATGACGCGGTGGTAGAGCGGCGTTTTCGAATGGACTTTGCGGAGTCGAGGGCCTGGGAGCTGCGTCGACTTCATGCTACGCTGGCCGGCCCAGCTGCAATTGCCATCGAGGGGGATCCTGTTGCTATCAGCCCATCGTCTGACAGTTACCACCGTGTCCATGACGGTCTCGAATATCGCGGAATCCGCAGTCGGAGAGAGCTGCTGGAGACCAAGGTGATGACAGCGACTGAGTTCATGGCAGATGTGGAGAAGTATGGTCCAAACGGACCTATGTTCACCGGTGCAAAACTAAAACCAATAGCGGTCGTGCTGAGACCGTGTGAGTCCTTCGTGTCTTTCGAAGCCAACCTTGAACGGTGGCTTGCCAAGAAGCGAATATCCCTGACACAACTCCGGCACGATCCAGAAGAAGAACGCCGGTATCGACAATGCTTTGCATACAGCAGGGCTCTGGAGTATATCCATATTCTCAACGAGCAGGGTCATGTTCAGCAGTGTAAGGGCCATTCTTCTCAACAGCCGGTCATCGGCTGCGTAGCAAGCAGAAGTTGGAGCTCGAGCAGGGAAATCACCTGCAATAACGAGAATGATCGCTGGGGTGCCAAGAGGAACGCGTCACAGGAGTCAACGTGTTTTGAGGAAAGTTTTCACGAGAAGCGGCCACGACTCGATTTGCAACTTCAATCACCTCAAACACTTGCACCTGACATCGACACAAAACTTCAGGCCCATAGCTCCCCGTTGGAGAAGAAAGTTATGAACTGTGTGGATCAGCATACCCGCGACGTGGTGTGCCGTCTTGAAGAACTGCTACAAGAAGTAAAACGTTTGCGAGCTGGAGTCGAGGACGCGAGTAGCGATTGTTTCGTCTCCAAGTCTGCCGAGGTGTCAAAACACGCTGATCATACTGTCAAATACGAACTGCCAGTCGAATCTTCCCCAAACGCAGATATCGTGCGTGTAGCGGAGGAAATTATTGCGAAATCAAACACAGTGAAGGCCGATCCAATCATGGAAAAGTTGGCTGACAAGTACAAACACTTTTCTGATAGCGTTGCGGTGAGCGAGAGAGCGATGATGATCAACAATGTCAGGCAATATAAGGCGGTGGACATCCTGGAAGCCATTTCGGCGATGATGAAAGAAAAACAGCGACGTGATGAAGTACTTGCGGATTTGGTGACCTACCAGTGGCGAGGGTGTCGACGAGAGCTGGCACGTTTCTTGCGACAACCTTCTCAAGTACAGGACCCCATTGAGGCGCACGAGAGGTTAGCGCTACTTTATGCCAAGCTGGAGCAAAGCGTAAAGAAAGTAGTGACACTTCGTCCGAAGCTGATGAATCGAGTTAATTGGCTCAAGAAACGCGATACTGACGATATTGCCGAGATGCGGCAGTTCTCGAACCAGTTGGAAATTTGGCTATCTGCTAATGCCACGCTAAGGAAGCAATGCCAAAGCCTGGGTATGGATCTGGTGTTGCGGAATGCTAAACTCCGGGGCTTGGTCAAGATTCTGATTGAGAATAACGATTAATTAGCACTGGATGCTGTTCGCTAGTGTTTAGAGTAATTGACTGGGTCACTGCCACGCTATCAATCGGACGGAAGCAGTTAGTTTTAGCCTCTGTTGAACAACAGAAAAGCGGAAGATGGAATGGTGAGCTTCTCGATGCGGCCGCAGAATGAGTTCCTTGATCTGCTCGATTGTACTTTCTCGCTTTGTACCCCACATACGCCCTCGTACTTCGATCACACAGTGCGATTTTCATCCAGCAGCTCACTTAGCACTGGCCGGCGGTGCTCTACTGCACAATGGACCATATCGGCTCCTCGCTGCGACCAGTTGGAGACCTACTGGCGGCTCGGATCGTGACGCTGGACCATTTCATGGCGGATGACTACGCCTTGCCTAGGAACGGAGAAAGGTCGGTGTCCCCGAAGCCGATACCTGTGCTTCTGATGCCAGGCGAGACTGTATGGCAGTACGAGGCGAAGTTCCAGCGCTGGCTGCTCAACAGGAGGGTCTCTTGCGAGCTGCTTCAGTGCGAACCGGTTGTGGAACGTCGCTACCGACTGGACTTTGCGGATTCGAAAGCCTGGAAACTCAGACGCAGGAGCATTGGTGCTGCAAGTTCCTTAACATCAGCTCCTCCAAGTCGAGAAAGGCAGCAGAGTAGAGGGATCCGTGGTCGGAATGAACTGCTGTCTTCGGAGGTAATGACAGTTGACAAGTTCGAGGCGGAGGTGGAGAAGTTTGGGCCGAACGGATACTTGGGCAACGGCTCTAGACTGAAGAACATCCCAATTGTGCTGAAACCAGGTGAATCGAAGCGGCTGTACGAAGTGGATTTCCAGCAGTGGCTAGGGAAGAAACAAATGAAGTTGGAGATGCTGCGTGATGACCCGGAAGAGGAACGCAGATACCGCCAATGCTTTGCGTATGCTCGTGTAATTACCGCACGATTCCATGCGAAGCCATTGAAATCATCACGAAGATGGACCAGAAGTCGGAGCAGAAGCACAAGTAGCAGTCGGGGCAGTGAAGACAGTCGAGGTGGAGGTCGGCATAGCAGTCGAAGCCAATGCCGAAGCAGACACCGGAGTCGATCCAGAAGCAGTAGCTCGAGTCGTAGTCGAAGTCGAAGTTGGAGCTGCTGCAGCTGCAGCAGTCGAAGTAGTTCCGTGAGCTGTGAGTCCTGTAAACCACCTCGCCGATACCTCAAGAGAGAAGCCTCTGTGCAGTTGGATCGATCGAGCAGCTATCGAAGCCGCAAAATACCCCGCCAAGAGTCTGAAGATGTGCACGAAGCGTTCGTTCCGCCATCAAAGGATCATGGACGCGTTACCAGGTCGACAAATGTACCTGCCGTCTTCACACCAGTTGACTACGAGTCCGCAATGTCGGATGCTAATGACGCGGATGACAAGACGCACCCTTCGCTCCTTCAATACAACCCGGAACAAGCTGGTTCTACTTCGGTGACTGCCAGACCAGATGCTGTCGAATGCTGCAATATCAACGAGGACTCAGTCGAGCGTGTGCACGGAGTAGACTGCACAGATAGCCCCAGTATGCATCATCAAAGCTGGAGAGGATCCCGAGATGTCCGACACCACGATACTGACGAACTCTCGCACTTGCACAGTCCATCACTACATGTGAAGAAGAACATTGAAGACGGACCAAAGCCAGTGATGGAAGAAATGAGCTACGCGAGCGTTTATCGAGCCGCCACTGAGACTTTGGAGAGATCGACGCAACTCAACATTGACCTTGCCGATCTTGTTGAAAAGTATAAAATAGTGGTGGAGCGGATCGCCCTAAATGAAGGGGTAGTGATGGACTCACTAAACAGCATCATACCAAGAGCGACAACTACCGGTAGTGCGAGTGAGACGCAGGAGCACCTCAGCCAAATCAAAGAACTGGTCGTGTGCATCAGCAGGGAGAAACAGCAACGTGATGCTATTTTAGCTGCCATTTTCGCTCGCGAGTTTCAAGAAAAGCACGAAGATCTCGATCTTCACTCGCGGCAAGCAACGTTGTCCTGTGCCATTCACGAGACGTTGGTATCGCTTTATGGCAAGTTGGAGAAGAACACAGATTTGGCACGCGCACTACAAGTGAAGCTGAAAAACCGACTTCGGTGGCTAGAAGAAGACAGTACTATCAGAGACGCACGAGTCGACGAGATCCAGGAAATCACGAGCGCACTAGACGCAGCTCTGGTTGACCGGTCGAGACTGCTTGGCCTACGTAAATCTCTCTTAGTGGAGCTACTGCGGCTAGATAGTGGAGTAGCCATGCTGACCACGGTAATGGTCGAAGAAGGAAGGCAATCTCGTAAGAATTAGCCGGCGGCACGTGCTAACACGTTGTCTACGCCGGGAGAGTTACTAATCGTATTATCGAGAAACTACATTTCGCTAGTTGGAATGGCGTGGAAGTATACATTTGAGTTTGTTGGAACCCCATTCAAGTTAACGCACGTGTTGTTTCTATCGCACCAGCCTCTATGCTCCTATCCCTGTATGGCACCTTAGGTGGGATCGAAAAAAAATTAAAACGTCTATACCCCCAGTCCAAAGTTATATTCAGATGAAGTCACTACAATGACGTCGACGATCGTGATATTGTTGGCCTCTTCGCATAAGACGAAACCCGGAATTGCTTGGCCAACAGCGATATCAGGACTCTATAGTTAAAACAACGAGCCCCTGACGCATTCACACCGCCATCGTATTCCATGCTCTTTGGCGTCTCCGAAACGATATCCACTTTCAAGACGTGACCGCACTCCGTCCGAGTGTCCCTCGGTTGAGCTATTCCTTCCGCCAGCACTATCAATTCCTCTACCAGCACTCCGACCAGTTTCAGATTGACTGCGCTGATATTGCAAGTGTTCTCCGCCGACAGGGTTTTCCAGACCCGGTCGAACTCAGTTCGCAACTCCCATCAGCGCAAGTCTGGATACCCCGACCTCTAGAGTCTCGATAACGAATCTCGTAGCATTACGCCAATTCCTAAACAAGTTAATCAACCTCCGTTCATTCATTGTTTCGAATGCACGAACTCTCAAAAAAATAGTTAAAACAACGTACATAGAGTCTGAACCACACAAAAAAGAAACATGTTTCTTACAGGGGAGGCTACCTCTAACCTTATATACATGTATATCGAAGCCAATAAACGCTGTCCGCGCCACCAGCAGCGTTCATATCGTTCCGGTCGAATAACAACTGCATGCACTTATTCCGTACTTGCTGTTGACGTTTGTTGATCGACTCGCGGTAGCATTGAACCAGTCTCCAAATCGCCCTTGTCGGCCTACCCAATGGAATGAGCCTCTCCCTACTTCGAGGTATCAAAGGTCTATTAGCGACCCAGATCATGATGCTGGATCACTTTATGGCAGATGACGACTCAGTACCAAGAAATGGAGAAGACCAAACGTCCCCGAAGCCGATCCCTGTACTCCTGAAGCCAGGCGAAACCACAGGACAGTATGAGACCAAGTTCCAGCGCTGGCTGCTCGAGCGACAGGTCTCAATCGGGCTGCTTGAGTGCGAGCCGTCTGTAGAACGTCGCTACCGACTGGACTTTGCGGATTCGAGAGCCTGGAGACTCGAACGCAAGGGCATTAGCACAATAAGTTCCCCCACTTGAGTTGATCCAAAGCCCGTAAAGCGATATTTCGGTGGTGTTCGCAGTCGAAATGAGCTACTGGCGACTCGGGTAATGACAATAGAAACATTCGAGGAGGAGCGATCCAGAGGAGGAACGGAGATATCGACAGTGCTTTGCGTACACCCGAGGGATTAAAGCTCAAGCCTTTACAAAACAAGCACAGCAAAGGTCGCGACGGAGTAGAAGTCGAAGCTGGAGTAGCCGAAGTCGAAGCAAGAGCTGGAGTAGTCAGAGTCGCAGCAGACGCAGAAGCAGAAGCAGAAGCAGAAGTAGAAGTAGAAGTAGAAGTAGAAGTAGAAGTAGAAGTAGAAGTAGAAGTAGTAGTAGAAGCCGACGTGGGGGTCAGTCCAAAAGCAGGTACCGGAGTCGATCCAGAAGCAGGAGTCGACGAAGTTGGAGCAGGAGTCAGAGTCATAATGGGGATAGTCGATGCCGCAGCTGGAGTTGGAACAAAAGTCGGAGTAGTCGCAGCCGAAGTTCTGGGCGTTGTTCCTCGAGAAGCTCAGCGCATCGAGATTTCGAGAGTGGCGTGTCGGTGGGGCCAAATCGTAATCGAGGCCAGAAACTCCGCCGTCAAATGATCGATGCACCCTCACACCTGGCCTCGCTAGATCCACCTGTAGCACCACCAAAAAGCGAGGTTATTGACGATCAATTGCTAGCTGCCGACGCACCGAAGGTAACGATCAACGCGAACTGCAATGCAGAAATGATGGCGGTTTTCAACGAGCAACAGATATTTGGAGAAATCGGCGAAACTGAGCATTATTCCTACGGAGTATTTAGTTAAAATCTACACGAGATTAACGGAGCGAATCGCACTGAAGGAAGAGGTGGTACTGGACTCGATCGACGCAATGAGAACGCGCGAGATATCGGCTGCTGCTGATACTATTGAGCACCTAAGTCAAATCAAGGAACTGCTCGTATGTATCGGCAATAAGAAGCAGCGGCGGGGTGCGGCTTTAGCTGCCAGGTTTGCTCACGAATACAAAGGAAATCGTGAAGAACTGGTCCGACTGACACAAGGGGAAAAATTGCTCCGCGTCCTTCATGGAAAGTTGGTATCAATTTATGCGAAGAACCAACAGGATTCACGAACGCTTCAGGTGAAACTGGGGAATCAAGTCCGGTTACAGCATACAAATAGCGCTGTTAGTGATGCCCACGTTCGAGAGGTGCAGGAACTCATCAGCAGATTAGAGATAGCTTTGGTTGGCCAGACCTCACTGCAAGTCCGACGACACGATCTGTGTGAGGAGTTAATGCGGCTAAATGGTAGAGTGGGCATCTTTTTTATTGTCATGATCGAAGAAGCAGAACATCAAAGTTGCAAGACCTCGGGATTGGTATTCTGCTGAAACCTACACGAACGATTAGTGAAATGATCAAGATTTTTTTACTCTTTTGTGGCTTCTGGTAGAAATGTGCATGTGTTCTTATAAAAGTAATGTGTTTCAGCAGTGCAAGTTCGTCAGCTCGAGACAGATGCGTCCTGCAACGATGGATTATATTCTCTTGATTGGAGCGGGTGACTTCGTACATATTTAGGAGGGTGCGGAGACCGCCGCCGCCCATTAAATCAAAATCTACACGCAAGGCTAAAGAAGACTTCCACGACACCCTAACGAAGAAAAAAAAGCATACAGCGTGGAGGTGCCATGTTGACTATTTCTAGGAACATATCGACGTGGTTGAGGCAAGTACGCGTAGCATTTTGGTGGCACTGGCCGTTCGTTGAAAACACCGGAGTGGATCATACCGTATCTGTGTCAGCAAAATAGTGCTCTTGGTGATTGCCAGTCGGGGATCCGCTTGGAAATAGGGATAGTATCGTCCCACAAGCCTCTCCTGTGGCTCATTGTTGGGAAAGGACAGCCGAGCTGGAACACTTGCAAGACGGAAGTAGCATACTTGCTGTGGTATTGTCAGCTTCTCTACTGCCAAACACAAGAGAAACTTCTTGCCAGAAACACGAGAAGTCCGAGCAGGCATACCGATCTAAAATTTGCTGTCACACCGAATTAACATAGACGCAAAGCCAGGGAAGACTAAGCGATCTTCGTATCGGATAAGTTACAAGTATGCTAACGTATTCACTGAGCTACTACTTTCAAACAGAAGCTCTGACTTTGTTGTTGGTATCGTCGGTGATTCAGACGCTTTGGTTCACGTGATCACTAACAACAGAAACGTGTGCTGAAACATTGGAACTGTCCGAGGTTTGATTGGTCTACAACATTTCTCTCGAGTATCCACTTTGTATTCCTGGATCTAATTACATGTGCGGTTTGCTTGCGTGTATTGGGACAAGTCTATCGATGGATGTTCTATTCAAAGCTGTTCCTCGGCGTTCGATATCAAAATATCTCCAAGTTTCGTGCTGGTTGTGCACCAGACTTTATTCATGGTCTAAGGGATCTAAGTACAGAGTTCAAATGCTTTACACGGTGCAGAACTGTGACGTTCGTGGGGGTGGTTGGGCTAATCCTGTTTCTGACACGTGCTTTGGGGGATACGTGGCGTTTGGGAACAATGATACAACCTACTTCAAACGTGTAATTCACCAGAACGGGTCCGCCGTGGTCTACACGTTTAACGACAACTCCTGTACGAATCCTGGTATTATCAACCCGACTCTTTATATGAAAAGGAGGCGCTTGCAAGCCATTCATGCAACAATTTCTACGACACGTTCGGTTTAATTTAAGGTGCTTCAGTAGCAACGATACCAACTCAACACTCCCAACCCTCAAGCGAGATACACGCCAGTTCGACAGAAATATGTCTTACGTCCTCAACTCCTACACAAGTTGCCGTCAAAAGTATCGTACAAGTAGGAGATCGACAGCGGAAGTGTTCCTTAGTTTGATTTCCTAGGAATCAATCTGTTCGTACTTCTGAACTAAATTGATGAATGCGAAACCACATTTACTATTACTACATATGTACTACAAACCCTTACGTGTGGGCTGGGTTGGACTGTTGATTAAGAAGCTAGCAGACATGGTAATCGTGCTAAATTGGATAATAAAAAAGTTGAAATATCCACCTCTTTGGACAGCATTGCACAATTACGACGTCCGATGCACTCGCAGTATTCCGGGAATGCAAGTAAAAAGTATAGCGTAAATAAACTAGATCGATTTTGGAATCTCCAGAGACAAGATTGTTACGTTCTTGTCGCTGAAAGGCATTCAATTATCCGGATGAAGTCTTACGGAAATCTAAGGATAAACTACAGTATACAGTACACGTACATTTTCCATTGTTTGCTCGGTTGGAATCGGTATTGTACACGTTGCAGGATGACAAAACATGACGATACAATTGAAGCACGATGCGTGGGCACGCCAGCCGCTCGAAAGGAAAGTCGGACGGATACATCGCAAACCTTCCTCTCCAGAGTTTGCATGCCTTCTACAGTACATGTACTGTTCAGGGCTCTTTGGAATCGTGATTACAGTACACCGGCGCCACCAACTAATCTCAACTCCGACACCAAGGACCAACCGCTCGCGCGGGGTGAACCAGACTGGTGTATCCAAGCTCGTTCATATCCCATGCCAGCTGGGGGTCAAGCGCTGAACAAAGGGCTCCGATCGTCCGCATGAGTTCGATGGCCACGATCCTCAAGCCTCTTGACTTTCCAGTCCAACCGCGAGTCGAGCATGTAGATGTAGCTAAATAGACGGAAAGGGAGGGCTGGTGCTCTCTGCATCACCTTCCGCCGACAGGGTGTCAGTCCGACACCTTCAAGGCAACGCACTGAAGTCTCGGTGGTGCATTATTCCTCGCCCCGTCTTGACGCCGGTATGTCCCGAGCGTAAGCGACGAGCCCATGGGAAGGCCGATCATCGATCAGGTTTCCCTGATCGAGTGCATCGGCCCATCCGCTGGTGATGTAGGCGACCTGAACTCGGTCGGCGGTATCAATGCATAGGGTCCAAGTCGCACTCCTCGTTTCGCCGTCCAACGAGCTCGTAGCTTCAACGCAGTCGCGATGCGGGTGCAGCAGCTCCTCGCACCGATGGCTTTGCTACTGGTGGCGGCGGCGGAGGAGCTTGTCACCGATGGCGTCTCCTCCGACTGCAACGACTCGAGTCTCAGCATGCCAGAGGAGGAGCCGCTGGTAGCCACTGGAGTTTCGTCGGTGAATTTCTCGTCGCCGATCCTTTTGACCGAGAATGTCGTGACAGCTAGAAGCACTGCTGGCGCTTCCAGTTCCGGCGAGTCCTCGTCCTCCATCGACTTCCCCCTAACGACTGCGCCGGTGGTGACCGAGTCGACAAGAACCGAGCAGCCGACAATGACCACACAAGCTCTGACCGAGGCACCGACCACACCGCGGACCGAGGCACCAACCGCAGCGCCAGTAGTGACTTCAACAGCAGCGCCAGCCACGACGCCTTCGATTGAGACTGACAGCGCGACCAATTCACATTCGGACCAGTCAGCTCAAGACGCGAGGCAGTCAATCACTACTACTGGCATTCCAGTCGCAACGACCGCAGGTTCCAGCGTGGAGAGCACAGGTGCCAGTGCCAGCAGCAGCGATAGCGTCGAGTCAGGGATTGGCAGCCACGAGGACTCCGAGAGCAACAGCGGAGACGCTCCCATCGCGCATCCAGGGTCAGATTCGTCGACGTTCCAGTCTGTCGCTAGCGCCGAGTGCAGCGAGAACGAGGTGGACAACGTCTACACGCTGTACACCAACTGCCGATCCGCCTTCGACCTGTGCGTGTCGGCATCGGACTACCAAATCTTCCCGTACCAGGGCAAGCACCCAACGCAGACTCAGATCCAGGGCATGGCGGAGTCGGACGCCTGCATCGCCATGTTCGTCGTGGTGATCGAGGCCAACTTCTCGGCGTGCACTATCGGCGGCATGCCGCTGGTCAGCGCCGTGGAGACGCTGCTGAAGATCAGCGTGGATCTCGCCAAGGGCCTCAAAGCCGAAGCCCCGTCCGCCGACGTGTTCCAGGAGCTCCTGACCTGGCGGTACGAAGTCGACCTGGCCAAGGCCGCGGGCGTGCCTCACGACGGCAGCTCGGAGCTCTACGCCGAGTTCGAGGCCAATCTGGACGCCGCGCTCGGGAACACCACCATCCGCGTGAACGACAACCTCAGCGTGGACGTCCGGCTGTCCAACGGCTCGTACGAGACGTTCGAGGACGCCATCGACTTCATCATCCGAGACGCGAGCGCGGCCGACATGACCCCGGGCTACGTCAGAGCAAGCAGCGCGGTCGGGTCGTCGTCGTCGTCATCCAGCTCGGTCGCAAAGGGAATCGTCATCGAGTCGTCGAGCTCAGCAGCGCCAAGTGGGTGCACCCCCTCTCTATGGAGTCTAGTAGTAGCTGTAGTCGCCTCCGTCCTCCTGGTCCGGAGAGTATGAACACTAAACACACGTACGAATAATAATGTAGTAGCGTCGATGGCTGGTCCGACCCCGTTAGTGTGTCCCCCTCCATCACGACACCTCTCAGCCGCTGACTACCCGCCCGTCAGTGGTTGTTGCATGTAGGTAATGGAGAGACGACGATGCGTTTAGAGTACGCAGCGCCACGGTCTCCTCTACTTGGACTCACTCCCACGACGCCAACCACGCAGTCCTCCGCCCTGCTGCTTACCGATTCAAGTCCAGCGTGATGACCGACATCTCAAGATGCATCGTGGACACGAGGGCGGGTGTCGCCAGGCGACGCAATGCTCCAGCAGGAAAGCAATGATGCAAGTCGAGTTCCATTCGAGAGTGCGAATGCTGGGCGGCCCGAGCTGGGAAAGCTCTCCTTCGCCAGGCGATACCATCGTGGTGGTCTCAGGACACTGTCACGAAGGTAACGGCTTCAACTGGGCCAGAGACCGGCAGCGTCTACGTATCTATACCTACATAATATCAATTTAGTTTAGATTCAATATCAACACAACATCCAGCACTTAAAGGATTTTATTTACCGATATAACCCCAAACTTTTATAACTACTATATGCGTACACACAGGTGTTTCTGACTCCTGGGTACCCAGTTCGCGTGTCAAGCGTGTCAGTCACTTCGCGCGTGTAGCTGGTCAATGTGGCGCCATTCCTGTCTCTACGGGCCGGGCTCACCTTCACCCTCTCTGATCGGGTGCTCTGGTCTCCGCAGGCGCAATTCTCAATTTGCCGTGGCGTTAGCAGAAGCGGAAGCTGAAGTGGGAGCACAGACTGTCGCCCACGCAGCACTCGTCGAATTGCTCCGCGGATTCCTCGACCATGGCAGTGAGATCGCTTATCACGCTGTTGCTGGCGTTCCTGGTCGTCCACACAGGCGCCTCAGGCTCCGGCTCGCTCGGGGAGTTCGTGGGCTCCGAGCATAACGCTACCGTCGTCCCCGCCAATGTTTCAACACCCACCACCACCTCCGCATCGCAGTCGCCGGCCTCCAACGAGTCGGAGGTGACGCTGGCGCCGATCGACACGGCGTCGTCCACCTCGTCGACGTTCCAGCTCGTGGACAACGTGGACTGCAACGAAACCGTGTCCGACAAGATCTACGTCATCTACAACAAGAACCGCGCGCTCTTCGACCTGTGCGTGAGCGACGCGCAGTACCAGATCTTCCCCTTCCTCGGCACCAAGCCCTCGGCCGCGCAGGTCCATTCCATGGCAGCGTCCACGTCCTGCGACGTGGTGTTCACGGGCGTGCTGCTGGCCGACTTCCCGCAGTGCCAGATCTCGGGCTTCCCGCTCAAGGCGGCGGTGGAGACGCTGCTCAAGATCCACGTGGACCTGGTCTACGGCTATGCGGCGTCGCCCTCTGCCGAGCGCTTCCAGGCCATGATGTCCTGGCGCCGATACGTGAACCTCGCCAAGGAGGCGGGCGTGCCCTACGACTCGGACTCGGAGCTCTACGCCGAGTACGAGGAGAACCTCAACATCGCCCGCACCAACAGCTCCATCCGCGTGCTGCCGAACCACCAGATCGAGTACAAACTCGCGAGCGGGTCGTGGTATGACGCCGACGGCGAAGACTACGCCACCATTGACAGCAGCAGTAGTTCAGACAGCGACGACGCCATCGTGGGCACGGTCTCGGCTGGAGTCAGCAGCAGCGACAGTGACGGTAGTGAAAGCTCGGCTGCAGTAGGCAACGCCGCGCCGTTGGTGGTGGCTCACGGAGCTGCCACCGCGGCGTTGAGCTTCGTCCTGGGTGTTGTACTCATGACAGTGTAGGCGGAGGCTTGACCTCCTCTAGTAGTATTTGCAATTTATTCAATCGTTATGGTTGGCCCCTTATCATCGACCAACTGAGACTCTCAGATGTTAGGCTATGCCAACTGTTGATATCGCTGCGAGGTTCTGGGTCGGAACATCGCCGATCATTCGGTGTGCAGTCTTCATGACCGCTTAGTCTCCACGCATGATCTTATCGGACCAATTGATCGCGGCGTCGACGAGTAGATTCAGCTCACCATGCGAGCGGACACTTCGTTGCTAGCCACGTCCAGCTGCCAGACGGAGTTGACAGGCCGTTGATCACCACCAAGGTGCTCGAGCTCTAACCCCGCAGATGATCGGAAGCGGTGGCCAGGGCGATGGAGGGGTCTAGTACATGCAGCACTTGTGCATTTCCACCCGAAGGGCTCACGTCCGAAGCAAGTGCCAACCACGATGAACTTCGTACACCAAACGGTGCTGAGTCTTCTCGTTCTCGCGCTCTTCGTTGCCTCGGCAAAAGCCGAGGACCTGCGGCGCGCGACTTTTGAGCCGAACTCCATCGCAGAGGCAACGCCGGATTCGGACACGTTTGCGCTCGTTAACAGCACAGAATGCGACTCGAAAGCTATTGCGACGGTATACAAGATCTACGAGCGCAACACCATGGTCTTCCAGACGTGCGTGTCGGATGCCAAGTACCAGGTCTTCCCGTTCTCAGGGAAATACCCGACGCCCGACCAGATTGGAAACATGGCTCGCTCGCTGGCATGCCGCGCCATCTTCAGTGCCGCTCTGCTTGCAGGCCTCCCGGAGTGCAACATGGCAGGGTTTTCGCTCCGATCTGCGGCTGAGACCCAACTCAAGATCACCGTCGACATTTCCAACTACCCACAGAACCCGGACGTGATCCCGAGCACCGACCGATTCGTCAAGATGATGAACTGGCGGCGCAATGTCAATCTCGCCGAAGCTGCGGGCCTGCCTTGCGACAACAACTCTAAGCTCTACTCGGACTTCGCAAGCAACCTGTACACGATCACGACGGACGGCTTGGTGCGTCTGACGTCGAGCATGAAGGTGGAGTACCGAGTTGACGCGAACAGCCCCTTTAGCCAAGAGCAGATCATGGACCGCCCAGGGGTGCCTATGCTTCGAGGTGGTTTGGGCAGCTTTAGTGGCAGCTTTGACAGCTCGGGGTCGGCCGCCAAAACGGAATCAGCAGGCAGCCACACGATCTCGGCTATTACTCCGCAGACTCTCCCAGGCGTTGCGGACGAGTCCAGCGCTAGAAGTTGGAGCAATTCCCCGTTATCTGTGGCCATAGCGACTGTGGCAATACTTGCGCTCGTATAACAAACACCTCGACAGCGAGGTACCCGTGTATGTCTGATCGTTAGTGTAGTTTTTGGTGTTGTGAGATGGTGTCGTACACTACGTGTAGTAGATCGAATACTGCGTGTATCGACTTAGAAGTCAAATTGAATCGTTGGCTCTTATCAAAAAGTGTAATCTGTATTGTGGGCAACGCAGTAATCCGATAAGTATTAGCGTCGTTGAAGCACCACAATACCTCGTGGCCAGCGTTTACTCTGTTGAAAAGAGAGATTGACTATCGGGCGCATAAGACTTTCAAGGCCACAAACCGCTATGTCGCTTTGGGGCATACGATAAGCAGAGAGTGTGAAATGCAGATGCGCGCAGAGAGTGGCTCCAGGTGGTTGTTGGTTCACCTTGTCGGTGCTAAATTCACGCTCTTGGGCAGAGTGTGATCATGGTAGAGAGGTTTTGATCTCACCAAGAGACATTCGCAGCAGGGTCAGTTGTCTTTTTCCGAGGAACTAGGCACCCTCGTTTGGCAGTCAAACGACACCTACACTCATGAGTGTACTACGCCCAGCCTTCCACTTGCTGCTGTGTGTGCTCTTTGCGTTCAACGTAAATGCCCAGTACGGCAAGCATGCCAAGAGCCCGAGATTCGACGTCGCTCCGATATCGACTCCGGCGTCCGATTCGAGCTCATTTGCTCTCGTTGACGACCTCAGTTGTGATACCTCGGTAGTCGAGGTCGTTTACATGCTCTACACCAAGAACACAATGGTCTTCCAGACGTGCGTGGCTGAAGGCAACTACAGGATCTTCCCGTTTTCCGGTACGCACCCGACGACGGAACAGATTGGAGCGATGGCTCGGTCGCTGGCTTGCCGAGCTATCTTTTCGTCGATTTTGCTGGCTGGCATTCCCGAGTGCGAGATATCCAACTTTCCGATGCGAGCTGCGGCCGAAACTCTGCTCAAGATCGGCGTCGACATCGATAAGAACCCGGATGTAGTCGGAGTGGTTCCGTCTACCCAGCGGTTCCTCGACATGATGCACTGGAGGCGCGACGTGAACCTCGCTCAAGCTTTTGGACTCCCGTGCGACTCCGAGTCGCAGCTGTACGCCGAGTACTCCAGCAACCTGTACACCATCGCTACCAACGGCCTCGTTCGCCTGACGCCAGACTTGCTGGTCGAGTACCGGTCTACGATGGACGGGTCATTCAGTCAGAAGCAGATCATGACGCTCCCCAAGGTGCCAATGCTGCGCGGCAACAGAAACAAGATCAAAACTGTTAACACAGCGGAGGAGCCGTGCAGTACGTCAGGGTCCAGCGAGGCGTCTTCTTCTTCGAACGACAGCGACGTTGGCAAGGAGGCGAGGTCGAAGCTGGAAAAGTTTGAGAGCACCAAAGGGTCGGAAGCTGAAGCAGAGGCTTTCACTTCCAGCGCAAACGTGACGAGCGATGCTGCTCCTACCAGCTGGGGTCAAGCTCGAGCGGCTGTAGTTGCCACGGTTCTCGCCATGCTTTTGTTTGGGTAATGTTGGTGCTATTCTACGTGTACATGCAGTCAAGTAAAAAATTATCTTTGCGTTGGTACACCCGGGATTTATTTCATGCATTCACGTTCTTTGATTAATTTATTAAAAGTTGAACACACTTTTGAGCAGAAATGATCTCTACAGTAGTGTATTGCGAGGTATCATACATGTAGGAGAGTGTTGATCATCCCTGACAGCGCCGCTTAGCTGCACAGATACACGTAGTTCTACCTTCCGCTGTAGTTATAGTTTTTGGCTTTCAGGCCAAACAACGGACCTCGCAGGTTCCTCCACGTTACACAAAGTTGTGGGTTTGTGTAGTGCTGCAATGGTGGCTGCTATCATTGTTCAACAGCTCTGCAGGCCCAGATCGTGCTGAAGACATGGCGACTGGCAGTGCCACCGGTCCCGCATCTAACGTTACATGTACGGCTTGTCCCTGATGCGCTGAGCGAGCCATCACCCAGCTTTTATCTTCGTACTTCGACATTTTGCGCGTGTCGGTCAGACTCACGAGCGCTGGGCTGAGTCGGAATTGGGGCAGAAAACAGCAACTGAGAAGTAGCGTTGATTCGCCAAAGCTCGTTTTCAAAACACTTCAATTGCTTTTGGTACACAGCGAAAATTGCCCATCGAAAATCGTGAAAAAAAGTGTCGACCACTTGAATTCGGGGAGACGTTAGGATAGCGCACGGACAGCGATGGATAGCGCGCGGACAGCATAACGTCGCAGCGGGCGGCGAAACTCGCAGTCTGTTTGCGAGACTCCGGTCTCGGTGCTTCACGTGTTTGCGACGCGCACTCGATCGGCGTGCTGTGTCCTGCCAAATGCTTTTGCGTAGGCTGTTCCGGCTCGGGAAACGGGTGGGAAGCGAGTGCTTTGCTTCACGCTCCTGCTGCCGGATGACTCCGCCAAACCATGGCGCGGCTCGATTCTACTCGGGCCGGTCCCATCCAGATCACGTCCCCGATCCCATGCACCGAACAGAGGCAAGGCGTCGGCCTCACACCAACACCACCTTTGCCGCATGCTTCTGTTCGCCACTCGCCAAATTTCGATCAGCGCGCCCATGCGGTCGCCAGCGCTCGCCCTGCTGCGAATAGCGGCGCTGGGGGCGTTGGTGTGCTTGGGTGGGGGTGTCGAGGCTGCACCCCGATCCGTTCCGTCGTCGAATGGAGTCGCACGTGACACGGTCTCCGGTACCGCGATCGTGGACTCCGGTAACGATTTCGCTGCGCGGAACTTGCAGGAGCTGACGTCCATCGCGCAGGCCGAGGTCGGATCCAAGACGTTCGCCTTGGTGGATAGCTACGACTGCGACAACGGCATGGTGGCCACCGTGCGAAAGTTCTTCAAGGCGAACGACGACACGTTCGACTCGTGCGTGGACGACAGCGGCTACCAAATGTACCCGTACACGGGCGTCATCCCGGACGCGAGGACCGTGACGGGGCTCGTCAACTCGAACGCCTGCATGGGCATCGTCACGGCCGTCGTGCTGCTCAACATGCCTCCGTGCGAGCTCGACGACCTGCCAATGCGCGCCGCGTGCGAGACGATCCTGTACTACTCGGTCGCGATGCGGCATGGCGTGGACGCCCCATCCTCCGACCAGTTCAACGAGCTCATGACTTGGCGGCGCGACGTGAACCTCGCCAAAGCTGCCAACAAGCCGTACGACGGCAAGTCGAAAACCTACGCCGAGTTCACCAAGAACGTGCGCAAGGCGCTCACCACCAGCAAGGTCACCGTCATGGACAACTTCACGGTCATCCTGGACGACGAGGTGGCCGACTCCATCGAGATGAAGGACGGCAAGCAGCCGTCCTTCGTCTCCACCAACTCCTCCATGGACTACTTCGTCGGGAAGGTCACGGCCGCCGAGAACGGCGTCGACGATGAGCCCGCGGATGCCGGAACGGCGACGCTGTCTTCTGAGACGGTGGCTGCCACCCAGGAGACCTCAGGTGCTACGATGGCGACGAACAGCGTCATGACTTTGGCCGTGTTACTAGTGCTAGCCGTTGCTAGCGTGTAGTCTGTCGGGCAGGAAGTAGGTTATCAAGCAGGCGTACATGTAACAAAATCCAACTCTATTCCAATCTGCAATGTCCTCAAGTCTAGAACTTGGCCTTGCGCTTCAAGCTCAGCTCCTTCTTGGCCTGCTTGCGGTCCTCCTTCGAGAGCACAAGCGGCGCGATCGCCGTGCCAGCGCGCTTCATGATCTTCGGCGCCGTCAGCACGTTCGTCACCTGGGACGTGTTCCAGTCGCTGCCCAGAGGGTTGCGCATGGCGGCCTCGTACTCTTCTCGAGACGTGAACGGGTACGGCACGTCCTTCACCGTAAACTTCGCAGCCTTCTTGTCCTTCTTCTCGTTGATCAGCACCTTCTCGAGGCGAGCATCCTTGCGTCCAGCCAGAGCCTTCTGCTTGGCCTCACGAGCGATATCCTTGGCCTTCTGCTCGCGCGCGATCTGACGCTTCGATACCCGGACACCATCGCCAGCCCAGCTTCCCCATCCGGACATACCCACAAGTTTCGCAATCTCGGCACCCTTCTTCGCATCAGCGTCCTGGCCAGCCAACCGATCCTTCTCCTGGGCCAGCTCATCCTCCTCATCAGCGACGAACTCGAACGCACGGCGCACAAGCTCGTCCTGGTCAGCGGTCTTGGCATCCTTCTTGGACTTCTTGTTCTTCTTCTTACCAGCAGTTGTCTGCTCAGGCTTCTCCTCAGTTTCAGTCTTAGCCTGGTCCAGTTTCCGTTTCTTGCCGTTCTTGGTGCCATTAGTAAGAGTAGCAATGGCGGAGTCGTCCTTGCTGGTTTCCTTCGTGTCCTGGGCAAGAGACTCAATCGCTGCTGCGACGTCCGGCTGCGAGCTCGCGTTCTTTTGCTGTGATTTCTTCTTGTTCTTCTTGCTGCGCGACTTGCTCTTCGTGGCAGAGCTTGACAGCCACGGGTTCTCCTCACCTTCCGCAGCCGGCTCCATGTCGGCATCCTCAGTGTCGGTCTTCGCCTGCGACTCAGAAGCGTTAGATTTCTGCGTCGGGGCCTTGGCACCAAGCTCAAGCTCCTTGCTCTGCCTCTTAGCGCCATTCGCAAGCGAAACACTGCCCCCACCCTCGCCAAGGTCAATCGCGATTGTGCCGGACGCACGAGCCGACACACCACCGCTCATGCTGACGTTGGCAGTCTGCAACGCACCGCCGGCCAGTGCCCGGTCGACAGCCGCCTTGTCTTTCTCCGTCACAACCACATTCTTCTTGGCCTTCTTGGCCTTTTTGCTCTTCTTCTGAGCAGCGCCCTCGTCGCTAGAGCTGAGGTAGTCCTCGCCCTCCGATAGAATACGGTCACCATCCACACCGTCACCCGAGCGGATCTCACGAAGGAGCTTCTCGGCCTCCGTGCGAGCCTTCTCACGCTGTTTCTCAGCCGCGCGCTGCATGAACTTCATGCCCTGCAGGCCGCGCTTCTTGCCAGCCTCAGCCGAGTCCGCGTCGATCTCCGTGACCAGCGCGCTGGCCTGCTTCTCGAGACGCTTCTGCAGGCGAGAGGCCGCATCGCCCTCGTCATCGTCGTCATCGTCATCCATGTCGTCGTCGTCACTGTCCACAGCGTTCATCTTGCGGCGCAGCTCCTCGCCGCGACGCAGCTGGTCGGCAATCGCGCTGCGCGTGGCATCGTCCGCCTGAATACCGCGACGGAGCTGGTGCTTGACCCACTTGCTGGTGTTGCGGTGCTTGAGCGTCAGACGCTCCTCGGCGCAACACCAGGCCAGCTCCTCGTCCAGCTTGCGAGCCATCTCAGGGTCCAGCGCGCGCAGCTCCTCCCGCTGCTTGGCCATGGCCTTCTTGTCCTGCGCGTTGCGGATCTTGTGGTAGAGCTTGCTCTTGATCTTCTTGACGCGCCGCTGCTTCTGCTCCTCGTAGAAGAGC
Organism: Phytophthora parvispora; assembly: GCA_024679295.1. NCBI lineage: Eukaryota > Oomycota > Peronosporomycetes > Peronosporales > Peronosporaceae > Phytophthora > Phytophthora parvispora. The sequence continues at coordinate 21,248 of JAHWLF010000120.1, forward strand.
AGCGAGCGCAGCTTGGCCAGCTCCTTCTGGCGCGCGGCC